>CM065389.1:30262500-30265000 GCA_033060915.1 Euryodendron excelsum
CACAACTATGCAATTGGTTGATATCTTTACTAAACTATTGAACGAAGATCAATTTTGCCTAATAAGAAGAGAATTAGGGATGAGTAATCTTATGTCTTGATTTTTGTGTGAAATTCATGTTACTTGCGTTTTAAATGTGATTATCGTTTATGTAAATTGCATTTCTTGAGTTCATAATTCATTGCATGATCAAATTAAAACATGTTTTCTCTCCCAAATTGAAAAACCATCTCTTGAATTCCTTATACTTAACATGACTCAGTTTGGTGTCATGTATCGACATGTCATGATAGTGGACTCAAAAATGATTTGTTGACATACATGTGCTGACACATCAAGTTCATATGTCGACACATGAGTCGGGCCTATATACTTTAACGAAGTCCATTTTACAAACATTCAAACTTTCCCTCCCTTTCTCTCTCACTCTATTTCTCTCCCACTCCCCTGTTCGCACCAAACCCAACCCTCACCTTCAAACCTTCACAAATCTTCACTCCACTCTCCTTATAAACACTAATCGATCTCTTCCCAAGCTCTCACAATCCTCTTCTCTATCTCTCAAAACTTCGGACTATTGAAATGACTCTCAAGGTCGATCACAGGTAAGAAAACCTTAAGAGTTCTTCTACACGAAGTCAGAAACGAAAAAGGGTTGGGATACTAGCTCACAAATCAATTGGAAGAGCTTCATCAAACCAACCTGATTGGGATGTCGTACATTTCAGAGATGCAATGGCTCAAGAAAGGTTTTTACATACTTTCTTTCTCTGTAAAATTCTGAATGGACGATGGATTAACTATGAATATTTTGAGAATAAAAACTTTGACTTTCCTCACACCCTCACTAACTTGGGATAGAAACCCTACACTCTGATTCAAGAGAATGTATACCTTAAATTGGTTATGCATTTCTACTCTAATCTGTTGAAAAAGGTTGGAAGGGTAGAATTGACTAGTTATGTAAAGGGAGTACAAATCACCGTAAATGAGTTCACTATTTCTGAAATCATGGGAACTGGGTATGGTGGAGAGTTCTACTTTGAGAGTGTACTAGAAAAGAACAACTACATGTTCTCTATGGTTAAGCCATGCCTGAATCAACCCAACCTATAGCCAATGACCTACCCATTGAACTAAGGTTGGTACACCATTTTGTTTCTAAAATCTTTCTGCCCAAAATTGGAAGTTTTAAACATGTGAGTAAAAAAGATTTGTTCTTCCTATGGGCATTCCTGACAAATACCAAGATTGATGTTCCTTACTACATTCTCACAAATATGGCCTATGCCTTTACCACATCCATCAAAAATCTACCCTATGGCATGTTACTCACTAAGATCTTCAAGCACTTTTAAGTGGACCTGATGGGTGAGAACTACAGAAAACCTGACCCCTACAGTGATGAATACAACAAGTACACACTGGGCATGATGGGCTACAAGAAAGTAAATGGCCAATGGGTTCCAAGGCTTAAGAAAGTTGCCCCTCGTAGTACTCCTCATGGAAGACCCTCTGCTTCTGGACCTCGAAAACCCTTGGCACAATCTTTAAAAGCTACTCAAGTTGAAGCCTTCATGGGAAATATAATGGATCTTATTCACTCTATGAACCACAAACTTGACAATAGGCCGACACAATTGAAAAGCCTTAAGAAAGATGTGAATCAGTTGAAGAAGGCTCAAGGGATTGTTGTTGAGGAAGAGGAAGTAGAAGATAAAAAAGTTAGTAAAGAGGAAGATTTGGCAGAAAAGGAATTTGAAACTGAAAATGAAACTCCAGCAAGAAATTAGGAAGAAGAGGAATAAGATGAAGAATCTGAACACGAGGACACAATGGATGAGTCAGAGAATAGCTTATTCAATGTCCGAAGGAAGAGAACTGGTACAACCAAGAGAGCCACATCATCTTTACCAGTCTCTAGATCTTTGGGCAGGCTGCGATATAGTTTTAGGCCTAAATACACTCTTGGCACTTCCAACACTGCCTCTAATCCAATTGACCTATCCCCCTCTCCCTCCGCATCTCCTTAACTTCCTCACATTTCTCTTACATCAAAGTCCCTACATTATAGTCTTGTTATATTTTTTTGTTTAACATTTTGTGGATAACAATTGCCAATATTTTATAATACTTTTTGAATGAATTAAATGTGATCTTGTTCTCTTGCAAATTTGATGCCTTGATTGGTTGCTTGCTTACTAGTTTGCCTTTCTATTCATACAAATTATCTTATTATATGATTTTTTACTATTGTACTTGTCTCTATGATATATATTTTTTCTTTTTGATGAGTTGACAACAAAGGGGAGAAGAATGGTAATTAGATGATTCATTCTATATAGAGTATGATTTTAGGGGGAGTAACATGAATTATTTTCCTCAATTTGTTTTAACATTAACTGATAAAAACTCTTTGAGAGTTGTTTTTGATAAAAGAACAAAAAGACTTTGACTCTTAAGCATCAGTTGCCTAATTATAAAATAAAGGGGGAGTTCT
>CM065389.1:30270000-30367500 GCA_033060915.1 Euryodendron excelsum
AAGTATCTAAATATAAAGTAAGTTGTTGATGAGACTTTATTTCATTTTTTTATAATTTCTTTTTGGTCTTGCATTGTAGTAGAACTCTATATTACTAGTGAGCTGTTTAACTTCAAGGGTACAGCTAATAAGGAACTATTGTGTATTACACTCACTATTTTAAGGATTCCTTTTTTTTTTACTACACCTTATAGGATGTGGTACATTGAATATTTGTCTTGAGAGTTCGTGAAGCTCGTGTGTTATCTTGAAACTTTTGGGGCTGTAAAGGTGGCAGTTGTGATGGAGTATTATGTGCACTAGACGAATTTGGAACCTATCAAATATCATCATAATAAATGAATATGTGTACTTTTAATCAAATGGTATCCAAGAAAAATATAATCCTTGAAATATGTATCAAAATGAAAATGAGAATATGAACTTCTGTAATCCATTTTGATTATATTTCTACATCTGTTTCATAAATCCAACCTACAAATATGAGTAGTACTTTCAGACACAACAAATACGAAAATTTCATTGGAACGCTTTGTGACATCCCAAACCTCTATCTAATTATATTAATGAGAATTTGTAGTGCATGTAATTTTTAGTGTTAATTATTCATTCTTTTGGGTAAAAAAAATTACCAATGAGAGGTTGTATTGTAACTTATGTTGGAGGTGTAAGACACATGGGATTATTTTCCATGTGTGTCTTCTTATAACACACAAAATACACACACACACACATATACACACACCCACTATTCGGTTGAGAGAGGGAGAAAGAGAGAAAGGGAAGAAGGAAGGGAAGATTGAGGGAAGAAAGGCTTGAAGGAAGAGAATTGAAGCCATTGAAGACTTCACCAAGCTTGAAGAAGGTAAGGTTTCATTTTTCTCTCTCTACAATTGTATATATATGTATCTATCGTGTGTGATCTTGTTGGGTCTTTGTATATATGCATATATATGAGTTGGGTTTGTTTTGAGGGGCTCCTTGAGTCCCAATTTCTTGAATTTGAGAGCTTATAGCTCAATAGTGGAGGATTGGAGGTGGTGGTTTGAAGAATCCCTAAAGATGAGAAATGTTAGGGTTTTGAGTTCAACTCTAGATCCCTTTGATTTAATTGTTCTTTCTCTCCCATTTTTAGTTATTATCATTCTTGTGGGCTAATCTTTGAGCCCTAAGAGTATTGGAAAGGTTTGGTGGTATTTGGAGGAGTTTTGGTTGTATTTTGATTGAAATTCGAGGGTTGCCCAGAATAGGGCGTTCGAACTCCCAATATGGAGTTCGAACTATGGGGAAATAAGCCTGAGCGTTCGAACTCCCTCGGGGGGAGTTCGAACCCTCAGAGAAGGTTTTTTTTTCAGATTTTGTTCTTGGAGTTCGAACTCCTTGTTTTTTTGCCTGGGCTTTCGAACTCCCGATTGGGCGTTCGAACTCCTTGTTAGCTCGGACACTGTTTAGTAAAATGGACATAACTTTCTTTAGAAAACTCGGATTGATGCACCGTTTGAAGCATTAGAAACTAGATTTATAGACCTTTGTACCCATATAAAGTTTATTTTCTAATTTTTTTATATACTGAGAGATATAGGGGTTTGAAGTTGACCCAAAATCTATGCCAACAACATTATTTTCCAAAATTTTAGTCCACCTTCCATGAAGCATAACTTCTTCACCCAAAATGTGTTTTTGGCTCATGACCTATCAAAATAAAGGCCTTTAAGCCTATTTTCAAATGCAACTAGCCTTGGGTGTGAACTCATCATTGATAGGGGGTTGGGACTCGATGAAGGAGTTGACATTTCGGCTTTCAAGTTCAAATCTCAACCTCATGTTCTTATTTTGCATCGGGGCTTTGTCCTAGAGTTTAGCCTCACTCTCCCGTTGTGCGAATGAGGTGTTGTTGAGTTGGGGTTGAGTGGGTTACGTGGTTAGTCTTGACTTGCGTGTTATTGCTTTGCCTTAGAGTCTTATATTGATGTTTCTTTGCTTCTACGTGCATTTGTATAAGAATACCTTGTTTGTCACTTGTCCAATTGGAGAAAGGTGAGTAACGATATGCCATAAGTAAAACTCTAGTATTTTCTAAATGTTTTAAGCTCACCTCTATATCATGAATGTTTTTCATACATTTCAAAGCATCAATGCTATGTTCAATTACAAATGTCATATTTCAAGTGCATGCAAGCTATATTATGTTATGAATGGAAACCATGGACTATAATGTTTAAATGAAAGAGATGCTAAGTTTTCAATGTATGGTGCCAACTCGGGTCTTCTCGTGGCAAGACCTTAATCTAGCCTGATAGTCCTACGATAGGGGACGGGAAATAAACTATCTATGTTGGGAGACGTCCCTGGCCTAAAGAGCCTTAGCGTGACCTATATGGTTACTATGGAGCCTAGCTCATATGTCGAGTTATAGCACACTTATGTTTTGAACCGAGAATCATGATATGTTCACATGTTTTATGACAAGTTATGAAATGCTATATCAAGAATAATGTTATGTTACATCTCTTCTTATGATATTATGTTTTGAAATGTTGAAACGTTTCAAATGATGTTTACGTTACCTACAAGTTCCAAGCCTAAGCTTTAAATGTTCAAAAAGCTCATTTCTTTATGCATAACTGATTATCGATCCTTGTACGTTGGATATAATTGTTAGTCCATAATATTTTCTCGCTCATGCATCATTATTATTCACTAAGCATTAGCTTACGTTTTCTCAAATGATTTTCAGGTAGCCAATCTGGGAGGCCCTAGAGCGAGGCCATAGGTGGATTTGAGCTACGGCCCACGGGCCTATGTTTTGTATAATGTCTGAGGGTTGGACCCAATGTTTTGTAATGATGTATTGTTATACCTTTTGTGGACCTTGATTTGGTCCTTATGTATGTTATGTTTGGAATTAGGCACAGCTCTACCATGTATGACACGGATTATGTTTTCAAGTTATTTAAAGTTCTATTTTTCACAATTATGCATCATTATAAATGATTATGCACAGGTGATCAACCAGTTTATGTAACACGGCCTTGGGTAGCCTTGCTACTGGCCGGTCATGTACCCTAAATCCGTATAGGTCGGGTAATGGGGCGTGGCACGCTTTGTTAGAATTTGACACACAATTTAACATATCGCCAAGTGAGGATGCACGTACACAAAAAAAAATATATTTTAAATTTTAAATTGGAGAATCTGTCTATTAATTTAAGTTTAATAATTACCTCTTGCGTGTTATGTGCCTTTTGTATTTCCTGCTTGTTGGTCTTATGGGCCTTTTCAAGCATTCTCTTTTTCTTTAGTTCATGTATTTGCATTTTATGAATTATGAGATGTTAGATAAGATGAAATGAAAGAAATGCACAAATACATATATATAGCAAAGTAGTACAATTGGATTTAAAAAGTATCTAAATATAAAGTAAGTTGTTGATAGTACTTGATTTCTTTTCTTTTTACTCTTTTTTTTTTTTGTGCTTGCATTATAGTAAAAGTATATTTTAGCACAAGTGAAATGTTCAATTTCTTGGGTGCAGATAATGAGGAATTATTTTGTATTAAACTTACTATTTTTAAAATTCTTTCTTTCACTATGCCTCATTAGATGGGGCACGTTGAACATTTGGCATGATAGTTGGCGGAGCTTATGTCTCATCTTGGAACATTTGTGGCTGTAAAGGTCGCAATCGGGAACACTACACGAATCTGGAACCTATTAAAGGTCACCACAATAAATAAAATGTTTACTTTTAATCAAAATGATTTCTAAGTCATTATTAACCTTTATAAATTTTCATTCAATTCAAAAAAGAAAGTAATTACCTGTTTAGTATATTATGGTGCAACAACTGGACAAGTCTCCATATGAGAGCACATCATCTCCAGCTAAGATTGCATCTGGGATTGCATGATCGTAACTGTTTCAAATTTGTTCTCCATTTCAGCTCGTACCTTTACAGTTATTTCTTCCCTTAAACTCTCATTATGTATATCAATTTCTTTGCATAATCGGCCAAACAACTCAATGGTAGTGGGCCCTAAACCATAAGTTTGTAGGTGGCCCAAGTTTATCAGGTCCTATAACATCATAGAAAATCTTATTTCATGCAATCACATTATCTACAGACTCTGGCAATTGAGAGGCTCACTTTCGTAACTTCTTTTGCAATTAAGATTTGTGATTTCTTAAAACAAAAAAAAAAAAAATCATTGATATGGGATGCTAGAAGAACTAAACATTATGTATATGCATGTGAAGAAAAATGAATTGTAATTTGTACACATACAATGACGTCAGCAGAAGCATCATCAACAGGGTTCCCATTCTTTCTTTTGCGTGTAAGTACAAAAACTTCCAATTGAGACGGCTTATGATCATACTTGGTTTGAAGCTATAAAGATAATTAACAACATATACCGACAATAAGCACCCAATTATAAGTTTTATATTTAATATATAGAATGCCTCAAATATAAATACCAAAAATTAATGAATACACCTCATGAGACTGTTTCGTCCAAGAGTATGCCCCATCTTTCGTCCAAGAGTATGCCCCATCTTCAACTATTTGGGACTGTTAATATTTTGCTCACCATGCTTCTGTAATAGAAAATTGAATTTAGGTTATTGCAAGACTAATAAATATACCATTTCAGTTTATCAACAAATGGGATGCTAGAAGCTAACTACGCTAACTTTAAAATTCAATGAAATATGATATATTTGAAAGCATTAAATGTTTTAATACTATTGCCTCCTTTAAGCTCCAATACTCAACATGTATCGGCCATTGATCCTCCTCAACTCTTGGAGGACGATTTGAAAATTGTTCTACTTTAGTCGAGCATGTCATGTACTATTTTCTTTTCACCTCCGCTTTCTAATACTTCCAAAGTTTGCCAAGCCTCTTTAAACATTTTTTTTTAAATTGGTCATCAACATCAATGTTTGCCTACATTTTTAACAATATGTTCAAATCAAATAGGTAAGGAACAAAGTTACAAGTGTTGGCCCAAGAAGGCAACCCAAGAGGGGGTGAATTGAGTTTTATAAAGTTTATATCAAATAATGTAATTAAAAACAATTTAAGTACTTCAACAATAATTAATCAAAGTATAAATCAAGCAAGTAAATGATGGAATACAATGTAAGCAAGTATAGTGAGAAAATAGGCAAAATGGAGCTAGAATAAAATAGCACCAGATTTACAGAAGTTCGGCTAACCTTGCCTATGTCTTCTCTTCTTCAATCATCTCGAACGTATTCCACTATGTAAAGTCTCCTTACATAGCAACTAGTTTTGCTACAAGTGCTTAACTCACTCTTACAAGAGCTTTTGCACAAGCTCTCAAAACCTAAGTGATTTTGTCTAAATTTCACTCAAACTTACAAGTGATTTTGTCCAAGCTTCACTTAAACTTACAAGTGTTTTTACCCAAGAACACTCAAACTCATAGGTTTACAAACCCACCCAAGTGAAATGAATAAAGGTTATACAAAGGATAACTCTTCCAATGAGTAGATGAACAAAAACATCTCAATAGATAATCTCACTCACTTAGCAAAAAGATGTAGCAGTTAGGGCACTGAAAATTTCAGCTTCAAGCTTTTGATTCAGCAGATATATTCACACTTTCTTGTGGTTTAGAAGCTGTGGGGATCTTGTATTTAAAGTCATGCATTGATTCTAGCCGTTCGAGATGAATGAGAGTGCTTTTGATACTAGATCGTGCTACCACAACGATAAGCTGTGGGAACCAACTCTTTTGATGAGGGGTCGACTTTTTTTGGTTCTGCTTCAACATTCTGTCTTAAGGGGTCGACTCCTGACTGGTTGGGGTGGACTTTTTTGGCCTGATCTTAAAATTTCAACTCTTTGTCTCAATGAGTCATCTCCTGAAGGGTGAGGGGTCGACTTCTTTGAGTTATCTCTAGAAATTTTAATACACTGTCAGAATGAGTTGACTCCTGAGCTTTGAGGGGTCGACTCCTTGCATCAGAAACCTTGATTTTGCAGGTTTTGTCCAATCTTTTTGAAAATCTCCAACCGTTGTAAGGATCATCCAAACTAACTTTCTAAGGCTTGAAAACACTTCTTCAAGGCATATTGAGTTCAAGAATACCTTTAATCTCTTCGAGATCAATTCACTCAATTTTGATTACTTGTAATGTTCTTCAATCATCATTACCTCATCCATTGATCCAAGTTTTCTTCAAAATCCTCAAGAGAGCTTCCAAGACTTAAGATCTTTATATTTCAACTGATCTTTGAGGACTCTTCAACAGATATGGTTTCTTCCTTTTATTCAAAGGCTTTGAGAATTTTCAATCTCCTTCCTTGACATCTATTATCTTGAAATTCCTTCATTCTCTTATAAGACTAGCTTTGTTGAATGTGTCATCTCATCATGCTTATCATTCTTCATTCTAATCTTTGCATCAGAAATTTTTCATTGTGATAAGCTTGAAGTCATAATTTGATTAAAATCTAATTAATATTTAATTTGCACACTAAGTAGAATTATTATATAATTAAACTATGTTTTGTTATCATTAAAATTATGGCATAGAGTCAACAATATCCCCCTTTTTGATGATGACAAAAACCTTTATGAATATAAATAATATGCTCAAAATCTAATAAACTTAGTAATGTGCAATATCAAAAAAATGTAGAGAAGGTGAAAGCTTCATACCAAGCATTTGCTCTCCCCTTTCTTTTGTACTTTATGCATCAGATTATTTTTCAAATTCAATTAGAGCAATCAACTAACTTGGAGGTTTAGAGCACATAAGCACTTAGAAATTTAGAACATTCATGCTTTTGTTTCCCCTTTCTTACCAAACATATACTCTCCCTTTTTTTTTTTTTTTTTTTTAGCAGTTGATGCTTCATTGCATTATAACACCTTTGCACTCAACCAATACCAGATAATGAAAACTAAAGTGTAATATGTATTTCATTTCAATTATACTCACTAATGCATTGAGAAGTGTTCTCTCCCTCTTTTTGTCATGTTGAGAATATTCTCTCTCATTTTTTTGTTAATTCATCAAAAATAGTGATAAATGGAGAATACATACAGGTACAATAGAGAAAAAATGAAATAAAATGATTTTTATGAAAAAGACAATGATCAAAGCAGTTAAAGCATTCCATTTATTCAACCACTCACAAGGAAATTGGCAAAGATAAGACAAGGAAATTTAAAACGCATCATTTTTATAATCATTCATACATTAAGAAACATTGAGAGAGTTTGACAAAGAGAATCATCCATAAAATATTACAACATATATATCTTAGAGAATGACAAGCCATTCTATTTAAAGCAAATGTTCAAAATCAGAAACTGAAAGTATCAAATGCAGAGTACTTTATTTTTCTTTGGGAGATGGGGTTTGAGAGAAGTCGACTGGATCATCAACAATGTTCATGAATTTGATGCCTGGGTTTCTTTGTCTCAGGCCATATTTGTGAGTCCCTGTTGATGTTTTTGAAGGAGTTTGGCTAAGGGGACCAGAGGGTCCTACTAGTGATGGCTGAGAAGGGTTGTGATTCCTTCCACTAGATTCTTCCATCTCATATGTGCAAGACTCCTCTTCTGTGAAGTGTGTTGCTGAAGGGAAAAGAGGTTTGTATTGGTCTCCAACCATTTTCTTTATGTATTTACCAATATGCTGAGTAGAAAGAGCAATGTCATTGGAATCTTGTTCCCTTATCTTATTTTCCTTAGTCCAAGAGCCTTGCTCAATTCCCTCACCTTCTTTTCAACAAAGAATAACCTTGTTGCTTCATTATCTATTTTCTTGTCTAATTTTGTGAACATCTCTTTTTGTTGTTTCTTCAAATCTCTTACCATGCTCATCAAAATAGATATATCTATAGATTGACCATTTGGTATAATGCTCATTGGAAAGAGTTCCCTTGGAGTACTTGATGGGGCAGGTCTAGAGGGTTCACCACTTTCTGGTATAGCACTGGAAGGTTCACCTCTTTTAGTGGATTCAATTCTAGGAGAGCCACTGCCAATGTGTTTTTCCTTCCTAGGGGTCCAAGACTTACTTTGTGGGTTGAAGTGATAGCCCATTCTTGACAAAGTTTTCTAATTATACTCATCAGAATTTGGATCAAGGGTTTTCTTCTCACCCCTTAAATCTATCTTGAAATGCTTAAATACTTTGTCAGAAGAATCTCATAGGGTAGGCTAACTTTGGTTTTAGAAGCCTTGACAATGTGATCTAGGATAAACTCAGGCAAATTAATTTTTGTGTCTGTCAAATAAGCCTAAAGGAAAAACAATTCCTTTACAGTGATGTACTCAAACTTCCCTCATTTAGGAATCATAATGTGACATACAAAGTGATGCACCAATCTCAATTCCAAAGATAATTCACTAGCAATAGGTTGGAATGATTCATCAGTAATTTCCTTTCCCAACAAGGTAGTCAGGGCAGTCTTTTCTGCTTACATCTTTCTTCTCCATTTGTCAACCACTACCAATTTTCAAAATTTGGCAAATCACTCCCTTAGTGAGTGTAATGGATGTTCCTTTCACATAACTAATCATATTGACACTCCCTTCTTCTTTTTCTACATAGGCATAAAATTGTCCTACAATTTCAAGATATACATCATCCTTTAACGGGGTGATGGACTTCCAACTAAGGGCTTCTAGTTTAGGTTCAAATGCAAACTTTTCTTTAGCAAAGAATGCATAGTCTATCCATCTTCCATTTAGAATATTTCTAGAAGAGAAAATTTTCTCATACTTATCTTAGCTGGATTGCTTCTCAAAGTAGATGGTGTCATTGAGGAATTCTTCTTCCTCTTCCCCAAATCACACCCCTTTCCTTCTCTTGATAGCTTGGAAGAACTTCCTTTGTCTTTCTTTTCATTCCTCTTTTGGATTTGGGAGTTGACTCTATTAGGGTTTTCTTACCCTTTTTTGGTGGAGCAGTTTTTGGTGCCATGGAATGATGAAAATATCGGTTGAAGGCAATTGCGAAAGCCCTAAGATAGTTAAATCTAGGTTATGTATAGATTCAATGAAATTTTTTCAGTGGGTGGAAGTTGAGGCAAAGGTTGACCGTAAGAGAGAAGAAAGAAATTAGAAGTTTGAAATGATTCGAACAAAACAGGGGTTTTATAGTTTTAGATCAGTTTGAGGCTAATGGGTCGACTCCTAGCTCGAAGGGGCCGACTCATTTTTACGAGGAGGGCTTTCTTGAGTTCTCTGTTACAAGGAGTCAATTCTTTAAGCAAGAGGATGTCGCACCCAAATTTTTCACACTCGAGGAATACACACAAGCAGGAAAAATATTGTACTCTCTCATTAGAACTCACCCTCCTAGAAGAATGAGTGTGACTAGGTTTGAATGAAAAATTGATTTGAATAAAGGGCTTTTAGAAAACAATTGGAGTCGCCACCTAACTTGATTAAGGTGAGTTAGGTCACCTAAAACTAAGCCCAATCCGAAGACTACACTTTGGGTTTTTGAAAACGATTTTGAAAATACTTCCTCAATAGAGGGTTTTTAGGAAAACAGGTTATTTGGCAACCTTTGGAAAATATTTAAGCCCTTTTTTTTTTAAAATAACTCCATTTTGGCCTTTCAAAAATAGTGATCCTAGGTTCGGAGGTTGGTTACATGTAGGAAAGACGCACTAAGCCATCACCCTACCCCGCCCTTGCGGTACCTACATGTCTATTCACCCTAGATTCATCTATGAGAGTTTTCAATTAATATATGTCCAAAACAATCCACTTTTGAAAAGAATGCTTAAAAGAATGATGCATGATATACAAGTGCAATAGAAAGATTTGATTTGAAAATAGATTTGAAAAGAAGAATCTGATTTGATTTTAGAAGAGAGATTTGAAAAGATAGAATTAACTTTTGAAAATAAATTTGAAAAGATAGAATCGATTTGAAAGAAAGCTTTAAAAATTGGAAACATAGATTTGAAAATAGATTTTTGGAATTAGAAACTTAGAAATAGATTATGGAATTGGAGATTTGAAAAAGATTGTGAAAATAGAAGTTTGAAAAAGGTTGTGACCGCACCCATAAGGGTTGCCTACATATCCTTTTGGAGGAATCAGGTTAGTCGTAGTTCGGACAAGAGTCTGATAGAAAATAGAAGATCTGATATGGAAGAAGAAATTGAATTAGAATTTGGATTTGATTTGAATTTAGAATAGAAGATTAGAAATTGGAATTCGGAATCGAAAAAGATTAGACTTTGATTTGGAAAGATAGAGATCCTAGACTTAGGAAGATAGGATTTAGGAAGAACTTGAGATTAAGAAAGATTTGACTCGAATGTTGGGCTTGGAAGATTAGGACAAATTAGATTTAGGAAAGATTCAAATTAGGAAAGATCCGTTTTAGGAAAGTTTCATTTTAGGAAAGTGTCATTTTAGGAAAGTTTCATTTTAGAAAAGTTTCATTTTAAGAAAGTATTGAAATTGGAATGTTTTGAATTTGGAATGTTTCGAAATAGGGAAGTTTTAAAAGTAAGAAAGATTTGAATTTAGAAAGTTTTAGATTTGGAAAGATTTGAAGTTTAGAAAAGTTTAGAATTTGGAAAGTGTTTGAGTTTTAGAAATTCTTGAAGTTAGGAAAGGTTTAAGTTTAAGAAAGATTTGAAAACTTAGATTTGGAAAGTTGAAATTTGGAAAGGTATGGAATTAGGAAAGATTTGGAAGCTTAAAGTTTAAGGAAAGATTTAAAAGTTTAGAGTTTGGGAAACATATGGTTTAGGAAGGTATGAGATTAGGAAGGATTTGAATGAGGAAAGTTTTGGAGTTGGAAGGATTGAGATTCCTATTTCCTAAAACAAAGGATTGAATTTTGTTTCTAAAAGAGGTGTTTTGATTTTGTTTCAAAAAACGGAGGATAGGATCTAGTTTCCTAAATGGAAGATTAGATTTGGTTTCCTAAAGGGAAGATTGGATTTGGCATGGATTTGGTAGGTAAAGTTTTAGAAATCCTAGGTTTGGAAGACTATAGTTTTGACGTAGAAAATAGGTTTTGGAAACCTAGGTTTTAAGGCAAGATTGGAAAATATGTTTTAAGGAAAGAAGTTAGGGTTTCCTAATCGTTGGCTATAGGGTTTAACCTGGACTTTACGAAAAGAGATTTTGGAAAGTAAGCTTTAAAGAAAGAAGATTTTTATAAGGAAAATCCTATAAAGGAGTTTTTGGAAAGTGAATTTTGAAAAGAAAGTTTTTCGAAAGGGATTTTGAAAAGTAAAACTTTGAGGGAGTTTTTGGAAATAGAGATTTTGAAAGGAGATCTTAAAAAGGAGTTTTTGGAAAGCGAATTTTGAAAAGAAAGTTTTTGGAAAGGGATTTTTGGAAAGAGTTTTTCTAGGAAGGAGACCTAGGGAGCTTTTTTAGAAAGTGAATTTCGAAGGGAGCATTTTGGAAAGGAGTTTAAGGAAGAGTTTTTAGGAAGAGTTTTTAGGAAGAGTTTTTAGAAAGAGTTTTAGGAAAGGAGATTGGAGGGAGTTTTTAGAAAGTGTGTTGAAAAAGAGATTTTTTATAAAGGGAGATTTGAAAAGAGAGATTTTTAGAGAGTCCATAAAAACATCTCACTTTTCTAAAGCGATTCGAACCATAAGAAGGCTAGAACCACTTTAAGATAGTGGTTTTGAAAACAAGGATTTGAAAATATGGACCATAACGGTCACTTTAAATGCAACACTTTTCTAAAGCAACCCTAGCCATGGAAAGGCTAGAATCACCTTAAGATTGTGATTTTGAAAACAAGTTTTGAAGAAGAAGATTTTAACACAAGTTTTGAAAACAATTTTGATGCAAGCTTTTGAAAACAAGTTGGAAAACGAATTTTGGAGAGATGCAAAATTATGATATGCACAATGCAAGTTGGGGTCGTGAACATACAAGGTTAAAGGTTTCACCACATAATCAAGGGGGCCGAACCCACGTGGCCTCCTGTTAGACTAAAAGAAAGCCTCTGACATGGTGACCTCTAATAGCCTAATCCTACACATGGACCGGGAAGTCCTTTATTTCAAGCATGCAAGAAGGGGGGGGGGGGGGGAAGAAGATGGGGAATTAAAATAGAAGAAAACCCACATGGGTTCAGAGGAAGAAGATGTGTAAACATAAATAGAGAGCCTACCTTGTATCTTTTCTATTTTGCTTTACTTTGCGCGCTTTGTTTTTCTTGCTTTGCCTTGGTCTTCGCTTCAACCTTCGTCTTGATCTTCGGGAACTCGTCTTGATTTTCGAGAGCTTCGGGTTGCAGCACTTTAAGTCTTCAATGGAGGCTTTAGAGGCTAGTGTATGAGTATATATGAGTGTGTATGAGTGTATAAGAGGTTATGGTCTGTGTATGGAGGCTAGGATTTGGAAAACCTAAAGACAACTAGGGTTTAGGGAGGCTATAAGCTCTGTATATCGAAGAGTAGGATTTTTAGACCGAGTTTGCGGACCTCTTTCACGCTGGAGGAGACTCTGTATTTATAGAGAGAAGAACAACTCGGCACCTGTTATAGTGGTGCTAAGCCAAAAAACACATTGGCGCTACTAGGAGTGGTGCCAGCCACTTAGGAAAGCTTTTAAGTCAGCAAGCAACGTATCTTCAGAAGATTTGGGCGCCTGTACTAGTGACTATCATGCAATTTTTAGCCTAACTTCACTAGGAGTGACTCTGGAAAGTTCAGGAATGATTTGAAAGGATCGGGAATGACCCAGAAGGCCGGAAAGGGACAGGAGCTCTTATAATAGAGTCCTGGAGGTATTAAACTTGAAAAATGATGACAGGACGTGTTTGAAGGGTTGACCGGGCCATTAGGGGTAAAACGGTCAACTGGGCTGGAAAGCTGCCAGGACGGACTCAGAATGTCCCAGAAGAAGACTCAAAATTTGGAAACATTATTTAGAATGTCCCAAGAGGTTACCAGTTTGACATCCAGAGCCGGTGTGGTTGGAAAAGGCGACCGGCCCACCAGGGGTAAAACGGTTATTTCGCACTGGGTTTGCTGAAATTGACTCAGAATGATCCGGAAAGATAATGGAAGGTCGGAAATACTATAAAAAGCATTTTGGGAGGTTACCGGTTTGATATCCAAAGCCAGTGTGGTTCTCGGGGCATTTGGCTACCGAAGGGCAAAATGATCATCTTGATCGGAAAGTCTCGAAATTTGCCCGAAACTGACTAGAAGGCACCTAATCATGCCAGATTCCCTTTAAGACAATCTTAGCAAGGTGGACTTACTGTTATGAGGACTTAGGTACTTTCTGAAAAAACGTGCCAGAAATGGCCCTAGGGGCAGTTTGGTCATTTTTCACCGAAGTGGCGGTCCCGTGATATAGGGGTTTGTTGGTAATTCCTTATATCGACCTGTTTATGAGCATTTCCGCCACTCTGACGGTTGCGATATTTACGAGTACTTCCGCTACTCTGACGGTTCGCGATCATTCTTGAGACTACTTGATCTCGGGAAGCTGCTAAATGGACTTAGTGCTTGAGGAATTAACTTTCTCCAAAGGCATGCCAAAACGGATATTTCTACATTGACGGGCTAGCAGGTGCCAAAGGTGGACTGTTCTACCATCTTGGGGACTTGGAGTCTCGTCCCGGTCGACGAGTTTAAAGGGACTTACCGTTCCGAAAAATTCACTCGGAAACGTGCTGGATTGGAGGGTCTTTCCACCTTGAGGAATTAACTTTCTCGAAAGGGGTGCCGAATTTAATTGGAATTGGAATTGAGGGGACTCACTGTCTTAGGAAAGACTTGCCCATTGGAATTGGACCGAACAATGCTCCCAAGGGCATTTTGCCTCTATTTGGGCCTGCAAAGCGATGGATTGACTAGATTAGACTTGGAAAGTTGATTTAGATTGGAATATGTCTATATTGACTTGAATACAAGTCTGGACGGACTAAAGACTGTTAAGCGGGCAAAAATAGGGTGCTTACAGAGGAGTCGACTCTTTTCAATAGAGGACTTCTGAAGCTAATTCCAGAATCCAAGGGTCGACTCCTTGAAGGCATGAGTCGACTCCTTTTCTTCAGAAATGCAGAGATGTATTTTTAAAAGCTATGAAATGCATCAAACAGGCTTTTAATCTATTCCAAAGGTATATATGCATTATTAAACATATTTAAACATCTAAGCATTCACGATAAAGGATTGCTCATCCCCAATTCTCTCCTAATCATACAAAATCTATCTTTACTTAAATGTTTTGTGAAGATATCAGCTAATTGATATTCAGTACTCACAAAATCAAGCAAAATATCACCTTTTTGCACATGATCAATTATAAAATAATGTCTAATCTCAAAGTGTTTTGTACGAGAGTGTTGGATAGAATTTTTGGTTAGATTGATGGCACTTGTGTTATCACATCTAATGGAAAAATGTTCAAATTTTAAACCAAAGTCCTCCAGTTGATGTTTTATCCAAAGAACTTGTGTACAACAACTCCCGGCTACAATATACTCAGTCTCAGCTGTAGAAAGGGCAACTGAGCTTTGTTTATTGCTAAACCAAGAAACAAGCATATTTTCAAGAAATTGACAAGAGCCATAGTCCTCTTTCTATCAACCTTACTACCAGCAAAGTCAGCATCAAAATAGCCAATTAAGTTCAAAGATGTGCCTCTAGGATATCACAATCCAAGATTAGGTGTCTGCTTAAGATATCTAAATATTTTTTTAACAGCAACAACATTTGATTCCTTAGGATTAGATTGAAATTGAGCACACAAGCATACACTAAACATGATATCAGGTCTACTAGCAGTGAAGTAAAGCAATGAGCCTATCATACTTCTATATAGCTTAGTATCTGCAGAAATACCTTTCTTATCACTGCTAAGCTTTGTTAAAGTATTCATAGGGGTGCTCAATGGTTTTGCATCTTTTAGTCTAAACTGCTTTAGTAGATCTTAGGTGTATTTAGTTTGGTTAATGAAGATTCCTTCTTTTGATTATTTGATTTGGAGTCCAAGGAAGTAATTGAGTTCACCCATCATGCTTATCTCAAACTCACCTGCATATACTTAGCAAATTCCTTGCAAAGCTTTTCATTAGTAGAGCCAACTATAATGTCATCAACATAAATTTGTACAAGTAACATGTCATGATCTTTAATCTTTACAAAGAGAGTTAAATCAACTTTTTCTCTTGTAAAATCTTTTTCAATCAAAAATTTGCTTAGCCTTTCATACCAGGCCCTTGGGGCTTACTTTAAACCATATAAGACTTTAGTAAGTTTGAAAATAGAAGGTTTTCAAAACTAGGTGGTTGTTCAACATACACCTATTCAGATATAAAACAATTCAAAAATACATTTTTCACATCCATTTGATAAAGTTTGAAAATTTTAAAACATGAAAATGCAAACAACATTCTAATAGCTTCTAATCTAGCTACAGGTGTATAGGTTTCATCAAAATCAATTCCTTCTTTTTGACTATAGCATTGAGCTACAAGTCTTGCCTTGTTTCTAACTATAATTCCAGATTCATCCATTTTGTTTCTAAAGACCCATTTGGTTACAATAACAGGATGATCATTAGGCCTAGGAACAAGGTATCATACCTTATTTCTTTCAAATTGGTTCAATTCCTCTTGCATAGCATTTATCCAAAACTCATTATTTTCAGCATCTTGAAAGCATTTTGGTTCTATTTGTGAAAGAAAAGCAAGATGATTACATACATTTCTAAGAGATGATCTCGTTCTTACCCCTTGTGATGGATCACTTAGTATTTGCTCTGTTGGATGGTTATGGACAAACTTCCATTTCTTTGACAGTCCTTCATTCACATTTTGTTGGCTTGAAGGAATGTCTTGGTTTCTTTTCTCTTCTGGTGGAGCTTTACTTTGAGTTGGATTAATATTCTACTTGTCCAAGCTTTTCTCTACATCATCTATATCATCACTCACAATCTTTTTAGACAAAGAGTTTAGTTCATCAAAGTTAACATGAATTGATTCTTCAACAACTAAGGTTTTCTTATTGTCAACTTTATAGGCCTTGCTATATGTGGAATAGCCGAGAAAAATAGCCTCATCAGATTTTGCATCAAATTTACTAAGGTTGTCCTTATTGTTATTTAACATAAAACATTTGCATCCAAAAACTTTAAAATATGAAACATTTGGTTTCTTGTTTTTCCAAAGCTCATATGGGATTTTATTTAAAGGTTTTCTTATCAAAACTCTATTTAAAACATAGCAAGTTGTATTAACAGCTTCAACCCAAAAATATTTTAGCAAATTATTTTCACAAATCATTGTTCTCCCTGTTTCTTCCAAAGTTCTATTTTTCCTTTCAACAATCCCATTTTGTTGAGAAATTTTAGGTGCTGAAAAATTATGTTTAAAATCATTTTCATCACAATATATTTCGAAAGGTTTGCAACTCACCACCATAATTGCTGTGATTGTAAATCTCTTTTCGTTTTAAACTTTTTTACAAACCTTTGTGAAGAAAGTAATTGTTTCATCTTTGTGAGCTAGAAAGAATGTCCATGTAAATCTTGAATAATTATCAACAATCATAAGAGCATATTGTTTACCTGCTAAACTTAAAGTTCTAGTTGGTCCAAACAAATCCATATGCAATAGCTGTAGTGGTCTAAAGGTAGATAGCATGTTTGTGGATTTAAAAGAAACTCTGGATTGCTTTCCCATTTGACATGCATCACAAGTTTTGTTTTTGCAATTTTGAGTTTGGGAAGACCATTTACTTACTCATTTTTTGAAATTTTTGAAAGAATGCTCATACTAATATGACCAAGCCTTCTATGCCACAATCAACTATCCTCATTGTTAAAAGCAGCAAGGCATTTGATTTTTACAAGCAGATAATTCATTTAAATTGAAAGTGTAAATATTGCCTTGTCTATGATCAATGAATATGATCTTGTTATCATTTAAGTTTACTACATCACATTTAGAAGATTCAAACACTACTTTGCAACCTGTCACACAATTGACTAATGCTCAACAGGTTGTGCTTAAAAAGTTTAACAAGTAAAACATTCTCAATAGAGGTTGAAGGATTTTTACTAATACTACCTATACCGATGATTTTGCCTTTACTATTATTTCTAAAAGTAACCAATCCTCCATCTTTTGGTGTGAGATAAGTGAATTGAGTTTCATCTCTAGTCATATGTCTTGAATAGCCACTATCCAAGTACCATTGATCCTTTCTGGAATTAGCTTGAAGACATACCTACAAAACAAGCAACTCAACCTTTGACCTTTGGTACCCAAATCATCTTGGGTCTAGTGGGGTTAGTCTTCAATGTTTCTTTTGGAACCTAAGCTTTCTTGGGAGCATGAGATTTTTGTATAAGAAAATATTGATTTACAAAATGACCACTCTTATGATAATAAAAACATGTGATTATAACTTTTGAAAACTTTTTATGTCTAACAGCATTTTAACCTATTCCAGCCTTGTCAATAGAGCAATTTTGTTTACGAAGCATAACATCAAGTTTTTCTCTTCCATAGACACATTTAGAAAGAGATTTTTCTAAATCAGTGACTTTTTCTTTTAAAACAGAGTTTTTCTTTTTCAAAATCTCATTTTCATTTTGCAATTATTCACTTTCTTCTATGAGAGTGGATACCATCTTTTTGAGAAGATTGTTTTTGATGCTTAGTTTTTAAATTCAACAATCAAATCATTGAAAGCATTTTTTAATTCATTAAATGAAAAATCAGAATTAGTTAGCTCCGTTTCTTCTTCATGTGCCATAAGACATAGGTTGGCCACTTCATGAGTTTCATATTCATCTAAGCTTGAATCTTCACTTTCACTCCATGTTGCAGCTAGAGCCCTCTCCCCTCTTTCTTTCCTTTCTTTTCAGCTGAGGACACTCATTTTTCATGTGTCCTGGCTTTTTGCATTTGTAGCATATAGTGATTGAATCTTTGTTATTGGATTCACCTTTTGCTTCAAACTTCTTTCCTTCTTTCTACCTTCTTTTCATGAATCTCTTGAATTTTCTTGTGATGAGGGCAAGGTCTTTCTCGTCTTCTTCTTCACTTTAGATTCATTTTCTGATGTGGTGGACTTGAATGCAACAGACTTCTTTCTCTTATCCTTTTATTCTTGAGCATTTTATTTTTAGGTTAGCTCATAGGTCATGAGAGAGCCAAGAAGTTCTTAAAAAGGTAGAGTGTTGAGATCTTTAGCTTCTTGTATGGCTGCTACCTTTGCTTCTCATGTCTTTGGTAATGATCTTAGAATTTTTCTCACCTGCTCACTGTTAGGATATACTCTTCCAAGAGACTTTATGTTGGCCCAAGTAGGCAATCCAAGAGGGGGGGTGAATTGGGTTTTATAGAATTTATGTCAAACAATACAACTAAAAACAATTTAAGCTATGTAGCAGTGAGCAATCAAACTAATAACCAAGCAAGCAAATAATAAGATGTAATGCAAGGAAGTAATATGAGTAAAGAGATGAAGAACACCAGATTTATAGAGGTTCGGCCAAACCTTGCCTACGTCCTCTCTTTCTCGATCTTCTCGAAAGTATTCCACTATGTAAACTTTCCTTACACAGCTGCTAGTTTTTTTCCAAGTGCCTAGCTCACTCTTACAAGAGCTCTTCCCCAAGCTCTTAAAATCCAAAAGATTTTGTCCAAGCTTCTCTCAAACTTACGAGTGATTTTGTCCAAGCTTCACTCAAACTTACAAGAGATTTTGTCCAAGCTTCTCTCAAACTTACAAGTGTTTTTCCCAAGCTACACTCAAACTCACAAGTGTTTTTCTCAAGAACACTCAAACTCACAAGTTTACAAACCAACCCAATAATAGATGAAGGTTGTACAATGAATAACTCTCTCTTAAAGAGTAGATAAACAAATTTTCAGCTTACTCAAGAACCCCCCAAATGAATAAAAACAGAGTATAAGATGTAAAAGATGAAATATCACTTTGTAGCACTTAATCTTATGTTCTTCTCATGTTCTTCTTGTTCTTCATCATCATATATGTGTTGGGGATCTTGTACATATAGCCTTGAGTTGATTATAGCCGTTGGAGATGGATGGGAGATCATTTGATACAAAAACGGTGGAGTATAACGTTCAAAAATCTAGTTGTTACCTTAAATGAGTCGACTCTTTTTAAGCAGGGGTCGACTCTTTTTGTGTTTTTGCAAATTTTTTAAGGTTCTGCCCAAATGAGTCGACTCTTTTGGTCCAGGGGTCGACTCTTTTGGTCTAAAACTGCACAATCAACTCTATGTTGGAATGAGTTGACTCTTTTGGAGTAAGGGGTCGACTCTTTTGATCTCCATCAACATTTTCAGCCTCTGTTTTGATGAGTCGACTCTTTTGCTTGAAGGGTCGACTCTTTTTAGGAAAATCCTTAACTTTTGCAATACTTCTTCAATCTTCTTCAATATCTTCAAGCTCTTTAAGGATAATCCAAATAAGGTTTCTAAGGCTTGAAAAGACTTCTTCAAGGCATGTTAACTTGAAGAACATTTTCAACTCTTCAAGATGAAATTAATACACTTTTGATTACATTTAGAGTTCTTCAATCAACACCACTTCTTCCATTAATCTAAATCTTCTTCAAAATCTTCAAGAGGGTTTCCAAGAATTGAGATCTCTTTTCTTCAATTGATCTTTTATGCTTATTTGAACTTCTTCAATTTCTTTGCTTGATCTTTATCAACTTGATTTCTTCTATAACTTCTTCCATTTATTCAAGACTTCAACATAACTTTCATTGAAGCTTCCAAGTCTTGTGATTTCTTCCATACTTGCAAGACATCTTCAAATCTTCAAGGTGAGCTTCCATGTCTTATAAGAATCATCTAAATGAGGTTGCAACTATGAGATTGCTGAATGTATCAACTCATCATACTTCATCAACCTTTGATCTTTCTTGACAAGCTTCTCAATACAAGTTCTTCAATATCTTCCAATGTGATAAGTAGAAGCTTATTCCCCTTTTCTTTTGTGCTTTAAGCCTCAGAGCATACAAGCTTTTGCTCCCCCTTTCTTATGCAATTGATTCTACAGTGGATTTGATATAGCCATGAGGATTGAGGGTCTTCATAGTGAATAAATTCTTGAATTCCCATAAGATCTTTTGCATCCTTCTTTCAATACTTTGTTGAATTCCTTGAACATCTTTAAATTCTTTGAGAATAAGATTACCTAAATAATCTTCTTGTTGGATATTCAACCAATCAGTTCAAATATTTTCTTGTTATCAAATGATTATAATCTAATCTGCACACTCAAGTGAAATCATTAGATAACAACCACATGGTTTTGTTATCATCAAAGTCAACATGGGGATCAACCTTGACTCAACACTTTAAACCATTGACAATATCAGTGAATCTAGTAAACATTTCAGTTATAGACTCATCAGATTTCATTCTAAATAATTTGTAATTATGCACAAGAATGTTAATCTTGGACTCCTTAACCTGATTGGTCCCTTCATGAGTTACTTTAAGTCTATCCCAACTTTCTTTGGCAGATTTACAGATAGAAATTCTATTGAATGTATTTGGGTCTAATGCACAATATAAAATGTTCATAACTTTAGCATTAGATTGCATAAGCTTCAAGTCATTCTCATCCCATTCATTTTTAGGTTTAGGGATAACTTCCCTTTCAATGAACTTGGTGGGAGTTTTAGGACCATTAACAATAATCATCCATAGCTCATAGTTAACAGATTGAATATAAATTCTCATTCTATTCTTCCAATAGTTGTACTTTGTTCCATTAAACATAGGAGGTCTATTGGTGGATTGACCCTCACCTAGAGAGCTTCCAAATATGGTTGCCATAAATCAATTCTCAGGATGTTAAGCCTTTAAACTAAAGTACAAGCTCTGATACCAATTGTTGGCCCAAGAAAGCAACTCAAGAGTGGGGGTGAATTGGATTTTATAAAATTCATATCAAATAATGCAACTAAAAACAATTTACGTACCTCAACAATAATTAATCAAAGTATAAATCAAGTAAGTAAATGATGGAATACAATGCAAGCAAGTATAGTGAGAAAATAGGCAAAACAGAGCAAGAATAGAGGAGCACCAGATTGACAGAGGTTCGGCCATCCTTGCCTACGTCCTCTCTTCTTCGATCCTCTCGAAAGTATTCCATTATGTAAAGACTCCTTACATAGCAACTAGTTTTGCTACAAATGCCCAACTCACTCTTACAAGAGCTCTTTCCCGAGCTCTCAAAACTTAAGTGATTTTGTTCAAGTTTTGCTCAAACTTTCAAGTGATTTTGTCTAAGCTTCACTCAAACTTACAAGTGTTTTTACCCAAGAACACTCAAACTCACAGGCTTACAAACCCACCCAAGTGAAATGAATAAATGTTGTACAAAGAATAACTCTCCCAATGAATAGATGAACAAGAACAACTCAATAAATAACCTCAATCACTTAGCAAAAAAAAGTAGCAGTTAGGGCATTGAAAATTTCAGCTTCAATCTTTTGATTCAGCAGATATATTCACACTTTCTTATGGTTAGGAAGCTGTGGGGATTTTGTATTTAAAGCCATGGATTGATTTTAGCTGTTGGAGATGAATGGGAGTGCTTTTGATACCAAATCGCACTACTACAATGGTCAGAAATCTAGCTGTCACTATTGGGGAGTCGACTCTTTTGATGAGGGGTCGACTCTTTTTGGTTCTACTTCAGCATTCTGTCTTGAGGGGTTGACTCCTAATTGGTAGGGGTGGACTCCTTTGGCATAATCCTGAAATTTTGACTCTTTGTCTCAATGAGTCTGAGGGGTGAGGGGTTGACTCCTTTGAGTTGTCTCCAGAAATTTTAATACACTGTCAGAATGAGTCGACTCTTGAGCTTTGAGGGGTCGACTCCTTACATCAAAAAACTTGATTTTGCAGGTTTTGTCCAATCTTTTCCAAAATTTCTAATCTTTTCAAGGATCATCCTAACCAGCTTTCTAAGGCTTGAAAACACGTATTCAAGGCATGTTGACTTCAAGAACACCTTCAATCTCTTTGAGATCAATTCACTCCATTTTGATTACTTGTAAAGTTCTTCAATCATTATTACCTCATTCATTGATCCAAGTCTTGTTCAAAATCCTTAAGAGAGCTTTCAAGACTTAAGATCTTTATATTTCAACTAATCTTTGAGGACTCTTCAACAGATATGGCTTCTTCTTTTTATTCAAGGCTTTGAGCATTTTCAATCTCCTTCATTGACATCCATCATCTTGAAATTCCTTCATTCTCTTATAAGACCAGCTTTGTTGAATGTGTCATCTCATCATGCTTATTATTCTTCATTCTAATCTTTGCATCACAAATTCTTCATTGTAGTAAGCTTCAAGTCATAATTTGATTAAAATCTAATTAATATTTAATCTACACACTAAGTAGAATTATTAGATCATTAAACCATGTTTTGTTATTATCAAAATCAAGGCATGTAGTCAACACTATACCTTAACATCCAACCAAATATCCTCCTTAACATCTTGTGGTATAGCCCTCCAATTGGTGTAGTTAAGGGATAACTTGTTCCTATCTCGAGCCACTATACCCAAATACATAGATAGCTTTGATACCATAGAATCAATTGGCTGGTTCAAGCAATTGAGCTTAATAGGTACTTGCTTAGTTATCCCCCACTCATTAACTAATCGTGCAGGCCCACATCCATGTTTCCGGGTAGATTGGCCTAAACTATGGACTAAATATTCAGAGGGAACAAATGTTAGCATAAAGATGATGTATTCGAATGTAACAACAATGATATGACTTGATTAAATTAAGGGACAGTATTGTGCCTTTACATATTACTCTACTACAACAGACTATTAGCAAGGTGCCATAAATTGGGTTAAGAATGGTGTAAGCACCCTATTTTTGCCCGCTCGGCAATCTCTGGCCCGACCAGCTTCACATTCAAACTGACACAGACACATTCAAGTCTAAACCAGCTTTCTAGAGTCAATCTAGTCAATCAATCGCTTTGCAGGCCCACCAAGCCCAATAGAGGCAAAACGACCAAAATACCCTTAGGGTATTACTCGGTCCAATTCTAGTTGGCATGTGTTCTTAAAGACGGTAAGTCCCTATTTTAACTTCAACTTCAATTCCAGCTCTAATTCCAATCCAGACCAATCCAACTCAATCTGACACGTTTTTCCAGAAAGTCAATCCCTCAGATGGTAAGTCCATCTAGTCTAGCACGTAAATCGAGAAAACTCATTGAAACGATAAGTCTCTTCAAACATGTAGACCGAGACGGAACCCTAGTCCCCGAGATGGTAGAATGGTTCACTTCTAATACCTGCTAGCTGACTAATATAGAATATTCGTTATCTTGCATGTCGATCGGGAAAGTACTAAGGCCCTGAGACGATAAGACCATCCAGTAGCTTTCAGAGATCAAGCAGTCTTTGGAATGAGTGCACACCGTCAAAGTGACGAAAACACTCACAACTAGAATTGAGAGTATTATATTTTTCTCACTTGTGTTTTCTTGAGTGTGAAAAATCGTGCGCGACAGTTGGTGACTCCATTGGGGATGCTTAGAGGATTAGGCCATTCTCGTGTCTCTTCACTGTTCATTCATCTAGAATCATGGATTAATTTGTCCAATTCTATCCACTTTAAAATTTTCAAAATCAACCTCTTTAAAGCTATTTGTAAAAATATGTCATTATTTGCATTCTATTCGTATTCAATCATTCTATCATGCATTAAGTTTGTCACCAAAGTATTGACTTTTTGCACTTTATTTTGTAGGTGGACCTTGTTCACATTTACTTTTGTTGTTTATATAATCTGCCATGAATGATAGGATGGAATGGACAGGATGGATGAGAGTTGTTGGGCCCTTTCCTCCGCTTTTCAAAAATCTCACACATACACTGCACGTGCACTTGCATTTGCATATTTGCATACTTTACTTGACAATAACCCTTTAGTTAGAAAGTGGGACGAAATTTTGGTTGTGAGCGGATGCTGTGTCAGTTTCTTAGCCTATGGCCTCATGATGGTCCCCCTGCTCTGATCACCAACCGATAATGGCACCATCTCGGGGAGTTGGCCTAGGTTTGAAGATTTAGGAATCGAGCATTCTTAGGAAGTATGAGTAAACCCTCAAACTCATGCTCATATAAAAACCTTGCATAGCAGAACCTCTACCAGATTTAAGATACTCTCGTCAATTTCAAAATTATGGAGGAAAGGGCGACTGCTTTACTTTCCTTTATTCTTGTCTATTCCTACTATTATAATGCTTTTATAAATGCTCATGCATACATATTTACTTTACAATTGCATTATCTCTTTTATACTCTTAGCATACACATATATGCATTCGATACTTCATCTCAAAACGAGAGTTTCAAATAAACTCAAGTCACTGCATTCTCATGCATATGATCAACCCGAAGAGAGTGACACTAAGCTCACTCTCCCTTGTATAAAGCCTACTAAACTCTTAAGGGTTCCCACGTAACTCTAAGGATTCATGGCATGCATTCAAGTTATTCTATGAAGAGGGGCCTTAATCCCTCTATGCTCACGGAGATAGGGTTACTAAGAAGACAAGGGGCAATAAAAAAGTAAGGTCTCTCAATGGCCTCCTTAACATCAAACTTAAAGAAGACGAATTCGAAGACTCAAGAGTAGTTTAGAATTTCAAATGTAAAGTAGATAGGTGAAGGTCCCAAGGAACATGTTCCCCCTTCCCTTATTACAATGTGCTTCAATTACATGTACTCAAGCTCAAATTCAATGAATAGGTTACTACCTTGTCTTTATTTCCATGAATGAATGTATGAATGATTCGAGACACAAGTATGATATTTGTATACAGGGGTAGCCCCCTATCTCCAAAGAGTGAGCCAAAAAAAAAAAAAAATCATGCTTAGTCTCCCTCTTAAAGTAAAGGCACCCCTAGGACATGCATTGTATAAAAACTTTCAAATCAAGTCACTTATCTTTTATTTCTTGTCTTCTATCCTCCCCCTCATCTCCAAGTACTAAGAAAATTGAAGGTAGAAGCATGACAAGAAGGGGGTCTTTTAAATCATTCATTTACTGTTATCGTGCCGCTCACATATTCACTTCCATTATACTCATGCATCCATATCTATTCCAGGACAAGAGTTCCAAGAAACTCAAGTCATTGTATTCTTATGCATTTAATCAATCGTAGAGAGAAAGGAGCAATCCAATGTCATGTTAATCAAACTTATCAAAACTCTTAAGGGTTCCTTAACCTTAAGGATTCATGATATACATAGAACCATGTCTCGAAAGGGCCCCAAATCTCTCTCCGTTCATGAAGGCAGGATTACCCAAATAGAGAATCATCAATCGGCCCATGTTGAAGAGGTATTGTATTGCATAATAGGGATAAAGCCCCACCTCCAAAATGGACTCAACATCAAGCCTAGATTCCCTCCATAAAGGGACTTCCAAAGGGCATGCATTGTATAAAACCTTTAACTCCACATGCTGATTGCATCTTATTTTTCTTTCTCTTTTTCTAGGCTCTAGAGCACAACCAAACCTATGTGACCCTTCTGCGTCACATCTAGTTCAAAACTCATGAAAGGATGAGTCCATTCATTGGAAGAAGCCCAACTTGTAGAAGGGATTGACCTTTCATCAACAAAGTGTTGCCTCTCAAACAAGTAACCTCAACCCCGTGTCACGACCTACAAAGCTTCATAAGCATGCTATCTGAAAAAAAAATCTAGTCCATCCCAACCACTTGACAGAAGGTGCCAACCCAAGAAAGAACTAGGGGTGCTGGTACAGAGCAGTCCTCATCCAAAAGAACCAGCAGACTACCATTCCAGCCCAGATCATTGACTGATAATCCATTTAAAAGAATCATTATCAAAGCTTATTCCATGAAGAGGATACCTCCATCCAAGGTATTAGTCCTCTTGTACTAGCCCACCTTTCTTATGGCTCCATCAATCTAGCAGAATCAAGATAAGTAGTTAGTTAATCAAACCATATATCAAAGTCCTCAGACCTTAGAGGCCTTGGTAAAGGCTATAGGAGGAACCCCTTGATTTTAACTTGTCAAAGTATTATGTAAATATCAAGTATATAATGGGCTAATCTGAAACAAATGACTCTTGATCATGAAATGCTTTATTTGTCATGCTAATAACTTTTTTAAAAAAGCAAAACTTACAGGGTATCCAAAGCTTGGCATCTTTTGACTCTAAAGACTTCCAGAAGTCCTCAACAGAGTCGGCCTCCCCAAATCCATCATCACAGATAACGCAAGCATCCTCAACAACGACACAATGACAAAACATCACCAAACCTTGCAGATCAATGCCCATAACTCGGCAGCCTATAGTCCACAAGCAAACAGAACCATCGAAGTAGCAAAACAAAAAAAACATCTTGAGAATCCCTCACAAGAAAAATGACAACCATAAGGATTGGCACTAGCAGTTACCCTTTGCGTTGATGGCATATAGAACCTTAATTGGAATCTCAACTGGGGCACCACCATTCTTCTTGGTCTAAAGCAACAAGGGAATCCTACTGGTCTAAAGCAACAAGGGAATCCTACCAGTTAAAGTAGAAATCCTCTCTCTTTAAGTTCTCACGGGAATTCAACTTATTGAAGCAGACTCAATCAAAAATCGGTGTAAACAACTTTACCTCCTAGGAGAAAAGAGAGTGGCAACCATCAACCATGCTCAATGTTATTAGAGATGCATCGCCAGATCCTTCAACACGAAAGTCAAGCCTCGCTAGTTCAAAGAAGGGGATCTTGTTCTTAAAAGGACACTTCCAAGTCAGCAGAAAGCCAAAGGCAAGTTCGCTGCCAATTGTGAAGACCCGTTCCTGGTTCACAAAGTCATGGCAGGAAGAGCATTGGTCCTAGCAGAGGCGAAAGAAGAAATCTTTTCAGCACTCATCAACTCAGGTTAGGTAAAGCACTCCTCTATGTAATCGAAAACTTTGACAGAGCAATAATAGTAATGATTGAGATAAAGTGAGGCCCTCGATTCCTCTACCATACATTTAAAAGCATCCCCTTGCAAAACCCAGTTGGGCCAATTACTTTCCTTTGAAAAACTCGACCTAATGATCACCACCCACAATGGGTCCAGATAGAGTAAATAGGATAAGGAAAATAAAGAGTAGATGTAGGTTTAAAGAGTGCCCAAGAGAGAAAGAAAAAAAAAGCATGACCTTAAGAATATAGTGAAAACCCGAAAAAAGGTCGAGACATAAAAAAATACAAAAACTATCGACCTTGTGAAAATCTATAAGAATACTATAGTGCAAAAGTAACAATTTGGGATTGTTAAAAAAAAAAAAGATGTAGCAAAGGAAACATAAGAGTCGGGGTATGTTTAAATCCAAAAGCAAAAAAGGAGAAATAAAGAGTGAGCAGCAATAAGAGAGATAGTTTAGCCGTCCAAGGTGATCATATGTCTCAAAAAGCCTAGTAAAAGCAAAATATTTTGAGCCTTTATTCCTTCCTTTCAAATACTCCATAACCAAGCCCATATTACAGTCTAAAATAAAGACTTTTCGGATTGGTCATTTCTATCATTTCTCTTCAGAGGAAGATAATTACACTAGGAAATGCTTTATCTAGCAAAAATTTCAACTCGGCTCTATGCTCAATGTCAAAAGTAATATCAATAGTCTTCAATCAAAGCAGCAACTTCAGTTAGCAACAAATTTCATCATCAATCACTCTTCCAAATCAAAGCACTCAACCCTCATGTTCTTATTAAGCTTGGAGTCGTCTTCATCAGCATCAACGAGAGAAATCAAGAGAAAAAGCATGGCATGAGGACATAGTGAAAAACCCTCCGGGGAGCTATGGGTAAAAGAATAGAGTCATGGCAAGATACAAAACTAAAGATGAAAAAAATCCAAAAACGGGCACTAATGTGCAAAAATGGTGGAATCGACATCCGTGAAAACTCGCAAGGGCATGGGTGGCAAAATGGTTAAATGAAAAAAAAAACCCCTTGATCAACAATCCAAGTAATAACAATAAGACAGTTTTCACAAAGTAGAAAAACCTCTCACACCTCAATAACAGGTCAAAAGATGCCAACTTGTGAGAAACCTGCATTGGTAATAATTTTTAAACTCATCATGGCAACATAATGAGCACTAATATCATAAGTCATTTATGACGATTAGTCTGTTTTGTCTTGATATTTGCTAATGAGATACTAAGATAGGTACAAGTTCAAGGGACACCTCTCGAAAATTTCTTAAGACTTTAAGGTGTCTCCAAACACGACATTCTAACGTCACGACAAGTTTTGACATCCAATTTTCTAAGTTGTAATTGAGTGGGGCATGGTTAGAAGCTCAAGTCTATTCAGCAGGCTGTATCGATCAAACACCATCATAACAATTTATAACCATGCCAGGTATGGCCTCTGCGCACTAAGCTTTGTGGCATTTCAGCTACTTGATCCTCGCCATTAAAACTCCTATAAATCAATCTGGGGCTATGGACTGCAACTCAACCAATAAGTTATGCTTCTCCCAAATAAGAGATTAAACTATCCACGCTTCCTCCTCAACATGAGCCAGGAATTGTCCATCAGCGCTCCTCGACATATGCCGTAAACAGACTAGTATGCATTCTCGATATCTGCAAGACAACCTTTAGATTACTCCTCCTGATCAACGGAGTGGGCTCAAGCTCATGGCCTACCAGATGTAAGGTCCCATCTCTTCAAACCACCTCTCAACCAATCCAACATCTAAGTAGCAAGTTCAAGAATCTCTAGCACTGGCCTCACCAGAAGAATCCTTAAGAGTCCTGCCAAGGAGCCATCCTACTAACAGTTACACCATAGGCCTATTAAAAAAGCTACCCTAACCTTAATCTTAGCATTAGCTTCGGCAAGGGCAATCTCAACATCTCCAACAATCTCATCTGGGACATTTTTTACAGTAGCCCTAGTGAGGCCACCCTGTCCTCATCAGCATCATTAGTCCTCTACTCGACCAAAGCAGATCTCATTATTGCCTTCAGCATAGATCATTGTCTCTCGCATCAGCCATCCTGAAGACATGCCAGACGAAAAGAGATACAGTAAAGTTTCATAGACAGGTAAGAGGCACGCATAAAAAAAAAAAGAGAAAGAAAAAAAATTTTGAGTCAAAATGAATTTTCTATAGATTTTGTCCTAAAAAATTTAAATTTTGCGTTAAAATGAATTTTTTATACATTTTTTCTTCAAGAGTTCAAATTTTGAGTCAAAATGAATTTTCTATATATTTTGTCTTCAAAGAGTTCAATTTTGAGTCAAAATAAATTTTCTATACATTTTGTCTTCAAAATTTAAGTTTCAAGTCAAAATGAATTTTCTAAACATTTTGTCTTCAAAAGTTCAAGTTCCAAGTCAAAACGAATTTTCTATACGTTTTGCCATACAAAATGAATTTTCAACACATTTTGTCCAAGTTTCAAATCAAAATGGTTTCTAAACATTTCCGTTGAAAGTCTATTTTCAAAATCAATGTCTTAGGTTTTTGAAAGTTTTCCCTTCAAAAGTTTATTTTGAAAATCAATTCCTAATGTTACTTAACATTTCCTTCTTAAAGTTATTTCAAAATCAAGATCCAAAATTAGTTCCAAAATCAAATTTCAAAAGTTTTATTTAAAATCCATTTTGAAGATCCTCTAAGACTTTCATTCTAAATTTTTTTTATTCAAAATCAATTTTCTAAGTTTTCTAAGGTTTTTCCTTCAAAAAGTCTTATTCACAATCCAATTCAGAAATTTTTCCAATCCTTCAAAAAGTCTTATTGAAAAACCATTTTCAAGGTTTTCTAAACTTTTTTTTTTCCTTCAAAACAATTTTTATTCAAGTTCCAAAGTTTTCTAAACTTCAAAAGTTCTATTCAAAAACCAAGGTCCTCTAAAACTTTTTCCCTCAAAAGTTTCATCAATGTCAATGTTTCCTAAACTTTTTCCCTCAAAAGGTTCTTATTCGAAATCAATTCTCATAGGTTTCCTAAAGTTTTCATTCAAAAAGCTTTATTCAAAATTTGCTTCCAAATTCATTCTCTAAGATTTTCTAAAACTTTTCCTTTAAAAGTTTTATCAAATTCTAGTTTTTCTAAACTTCTCTTTTAAAAAGTTTTATTTAAATCCCAAAGTTTTCTAAAAATTCTATTCAACTTCCAATTCAAGATGTTTTAAGCTCTCAGTCAAAATCCAATTCAAGGAATTCTAAACTTTTCCTTCAAGAGTTTTTGTTAATTTCCAGGTTTCTTCAAACTTTTTCCTCAAAAGTTTTATCCAAAAATCATTTCAAGATTTTCTAAACTTCTCTTTCAACAAATTTTAATTCCAAGTCCTATCGGAGTTTCCCAGTCTTCTTTGCCAAAAAAGTCTCACTCTTAAAGGTTTTATCTTTTTCCTTCAAAAAGATTCTATTTCAAAAATTTCTAACTCTTTTTTCATTTCAAAAATCTTGGCCGAGTTTCTCAGAGTCTTCTCTGCCAAATAGGTCCCATTCTTAATAATTTTTATCTCTTTTTCATTCAAAAAGATTTTATTTCAAAAAATACCATCTAGGTTTTTCTAACTTTTTCCTCCAAAAAGTTTGATTTCAAAAATACCTTTTTAGGTTTTCTTACTTCTTTCTTCAAAAAAAGTTTCATTTTGAAAATTCTAGGTGTTAAACTTTTTCATAAAAAATTTTGTTCTAAGTTTCAAAGGTTTTTCAAACCCTTCTAATTCAAATTCAAATCAAACCACTTCAAAAAGCGGTTTCAAAATCATTTCAAACAATCAACTTCAATTTCAAAATCATGTTTTTAAAATTTCTGATATTAAAAATCCAAACAATTTAGTTTGCAGACTTAAAATTCAATTCAAATTTCATCCATCCGATTGCCTCGTGGTCAACGAGAGAGCCTTTATCATTTTTTGCTTTTAACAACAAAGATAGAAAAAGAGGGGCAATTGTAAGCATCCTATGTTTGCCCGCTCAGCAATCTCTGGCTTGACCAGACTCACATTCAAATTGACACGGATATATTTAAGTCTAAACTAGCTTTTTAGACTCAATCCAGTCAATTAATCGCTTCGCGGGTCCATTAGGCCCAATAAAGGCAAAACAACCAAAATACCCTTAGGGTATTACTTGGTCCAATTCCAGTTAGCACATCTTGTTAAAGACGGTAAGTACCTATTTTAACTTTAACTTCAATTTCAATTTCAATTCCAATCCAACTCAATTCAGCACGTTTTTTAAAAAAGTTGATCCCTTAGGAGGTAAGTCTATCCAGTTTAGCACGTTTATCAAGAAACTCATCAGAATGATAATTTCATTCAAACTTGTCGACTAGGATGGAACCCAAGTCCCCGAGACAATAGAACGGTTCACTTCTAGCGCTTGCTAGCCCGCCAATGTAGAATGTCCGTTATTTGGCACGTCGATTGGGAAAGTACCTAAGGTCCCGAGACGATAAGACCATTTAGCAGCTTTTTGACATAAGGCAGTCTCCCAAATAAGTGCATACCATTAAAGTGACGAAAATACTCACAAACAACACAATAGCTAGAGTGGCGAAAACACTCGCAAACCAGTCGACATTGGGAATTGCTAACAAAATCCCTATGTCACAAGACCAAACACGCCTTTTGGTCATGACATGTTTACCGAAGGATGGGATACCTTTGGAAACCAACTCGTCACACACCATTGGAGTGACAGAAACACTTAAAACTCGGGTCAACACCGGTGCTCGTTAGCCTACTCCGGTAAAAAATGACTAAACTGCCCCTTGGGCCCTTTCGACATGCTTATCGGGAAAGTACCTAAGTCTTTAGGGCAGTAAGTCCACCCTTCTAAGACTGTCCCAAAGATAATCTAGGACATGTTCTAGTGCCTTCCAGTCAGTTTTAGATCAATTATGAGACTATCCGATCAAAATGACCATTTTGCCCCTAGGCATCCGATCGCCTTCGGGAACTACACTAGCTCTGGGTATCAAACCTATTACCTCCCTAGGATGCTTTAATAGTATTCTTGACCTTCCAGCATCTTTTTGGATCGTTATGAGTCTATTCTGGCAAGCCTGATGCAAAATGACAGTTTTGCCCCTGGTAAGCCGGTCGTCTTTTCCAACCACACCAGCTCTAGGTATCAAACCAGAAACCCCTTGGGACTCTCTCGATAGTGTTTTCAACCTTCAAACCTTCTCACAGATCACTTTGAGTCCATTCTGGTGTTTTTCCTATCTAATTGACCGTTTTATCCCTGTAGGCCGGTCACCCTTTTCAAATATTCCAGCATTATTTCTTAAGTTTGTTACCTCTGGGACTCTTTTTTAAGGGTTCTTTTCTATCACCGGCCTTCTAGATCATTCTCGAACCTTCCGGAGTTACTTTTAGTGGAGCCAAGCCAAAAATTGCATGGTAGTCACTAGGACAGGCGCCCAAATCTTTTGCCTTGCATCCAAGGGTTAAAAGATACGTTTCTTGCTGCCTTAAAACTTTCCTAAGTGGTCAGTGCCACTCTTGTTTCAATTGCCTATAAATACAGACCCTTCCCCTGCGTAAAAAGAGTCTGAAAACTCAGTCCAGAAAATCTGCCTCACTAAAAACAAAGCTCGAATTCTCTCTAAACCCTAATTCTCTCAAGCCTCCTCAAACCGTAGCCTTCATACACTCAAATCCTAGTCTCTATATACCTTATACACTCAAATGCAAGCCTCTAAGTATTCATTAGAGACCACGTGCTGCATCTTTAACGCTCTCAAAGTTCAAGTCAAGTAAAGCAAACAAAGCATTCAAAGCAAGAAGAAAACAAGGTTGGTTTTCTTAATTTCAAACTTTTAAGTCTTTTTAAATTCCAAATCTTTCTAAGTTCAAATCTTTGTAAATTAAAAACTTTCTAATTCCAAAATCAACTCTTTCTTAAAAAGAAAACTTTCCTAATTCAAAACTTTTTTAATTTGGAACCTTCATAATTCCAAACTTTTCTAAAATTCAACTTTCTAAAATCAAATCTTCTTATTTCAAGTGCATGTTCTAATCCCTAGTTCAACCCTAACCCTAAAGTTAGGAAGCTTTAACTCTTTTCAAAGACTTTTCTAAAACTCTTTTCTAAACCAAGATGGTTTTCAAACTCCAATTCATGTCAAGATTATTTCAAAGTTCAATTCAATCTCAATTCCAAGCTCAATTTCAAATCAAAGTTTAATTTCTAATCTTCCAATCAAAATTCAAATCAAACCCTTTTCAAATCAAACCTCTTAAAGACCTCAAAGTGTTTATTTTCAATTGGACCCCGTGTCTGAACTATGACTGACTTGATTCCTAAAAAAAGGATACGTAGGCAACCCCTATGGGTGCGATCACAACCTTTTTCAAGTTTCCAATTTGTCGTGCCCCGATTTTTAACCACCAATTCAAACTAGCTCTGGAAAAAGCACAGTACTCTCTCGTTTGAACTCATCCTCCTAAAAGGATGAGTGCGACAAAGCTTAAGCTTGAAAACATGATTTGCTTTAAGGACTTTTTAAAAAAAGTTTGGGAGTCGCCACCTTTTTTTACTAAGATAAGTTAAGTCACCTAAAACTAAGTATAACCTGAATATTAAACTTAGGGTTTTTGAAAAAGGTTTTGGAAAACTTCCTCAAGAGAGGGATTTTAAGAAAATAGGTTGTTTGGCAACCTTTGGAAAGTTTTAAACCTTTTTTGAAAATAACTCTATTTTGGCCTTTTGAAAACAGAAATCTATGGTCTGGAGGTTGGTTATGTGTAGGGAAGATATCCTAAGATCATCACCCTACCCTACCATTTCGATACCTACATGTCTAATCACCATCAATTCACTGACTTGAATAACCGGTTTTAGAATTTTAAAAAATAGGTTTGGTCATCACTTTTTGGATGAATGATGCACGATGCATGTTTGAGAAGAGATGTTTGAAAACGTGAAAATTTTGAAGGAACTTGAGATAGAAATCTTGAATTGATAGAAACTTTTGAAAAGAGAATTTGAGTTGAAATAAAGATTATGACCGCATCATTTTAGGTTGCCTATATATTTTATTTGGTGAGAATCAGGTCATTTGTAGTTTGGGCAAGGGCCCAATAGAAAAGTGGCACATTAGGGCCTTTGGAATGCTTTTAAAACACATTGAGGTTTTTGAAAATGTTGGAAAATGCTTTGAGGTCTTTGGAAAAGAGAAATTGAGAGTTTTAGAAAAATGCCTTTTAAATAGAACTTAGGATGTTTGAAATATTTTTGAAATTGGGATTGAAGATGATTTTAAATGTTTTTGAATTAACTCAAGGGAGTTTTGGAAATATTTTAGAATAACTCAAGAGAGTTTTAAAGTCTTATTTTGAAAATTTTGGAGGTAGAGTTTGGATTGGAAATGCTCTTGCAAACTTGCCTTTGAAAAACTTTTGAAAGTTGTTTTCGAATATCTTATGAAAGGCATGTTTGATATTTCATCACCTTTAGGAGGTTAGTCATTGAAGAACTAAATTCCTTTAGGGCTATGAATTTTGAAAACATGCTTGAAAAAGGGGGCTAGAAACTTCTCTTTGGTTTTTAAAACTTTAGGGTTATAGAACCCTTCTTGAATATCTCACTTACACTTAAAACAATCCTAACAATGGAAGGATTAGGGTTGTTTCAAAAATGTGATGTTTGGAAATCATTTTTTGAAAAGAGCCTTTGAAAAAATTTAGGGATTTGGAACCCTAATATGGACAACCTTGAAGGTTGTACTTGATGTATCACCTTCCCTTGGAATCCCAAACGATAAGAGGGTAGGGGGACACTTTAGGGTTGTGAATTCTTGAAAACATTTTAAAAATAGTTTTTGAAAAATGTTAAGTGTCTAGCCATTTTAGTTGAGACAAGTTTAAGAGAACTCCTTGGAAGCATTTGAAGATAAAGTATGAGAGTATTTGAAAAGGTTTTGGAGTTGATTTTTGAAATCTCAAGAGAGTAGGATGTTCTTGAAAGTATGTTATAAAAATGGTTTTTGAGTTGAAAGATTATTTGAAAAAGGGTCTTTGAATTGGAACCTTGAAGCTTACTAATCTAGGTTGGGTTGACCTAGGATTAATTAACTAAGGTCAGGTTGAACTAGTGTTAAGGTGACCTGAGGTTAAGGTGATCTAGGGTTAACTTATTAGGGTTAGGTTAACCTATGATTAAGGTGACCTAGGGTTAACTAATTAAGGTTAGGTTAACCTAGAGTTTGGTTGAACTATGGTTGGAAAACGAGGATCAAGTTAACCTAGGTTTAAAAGGTGATTTTGAACTAGGGTTTGCACCTAGTGGTTTTGGAAAGGTGGTTTTATGCATAAAATTTGAATGTGGATTTTGAAAACCATTTTATGAAAATCACTCAAGTGAGTGTTGGGGTCCTATGGTTGATATTTGGAAACTATTCAAGAGAGGGTTGCCTTAGAACCATTTCGCCTTCTAACTCAAAAGAGCGAAACTTGTGAAAATCAACATTGAATAGATAGTTTTGAAAACTTGAAAATTAAAGAGAATGATCCTTTAAAAATTGGTTTTGGAAAGGAGGTTTTAGAAAACCAACTTTTAAGATTTTGAAAATTATTTTAATGAATAACGGTTCATATGGTTGATTTGAGGGAAATCACTCCTAGGAGGACTCCATGGGACCATTCCAACCATGATATTTAAGAGAGGAAAACTTCTAGAAAATCAAGATGAAAATGGTAATTTAGAGAGATCATTATATGTAAATTAAAGAGAATGAAACCTGGAGAACCCTGTTTGAAGAGGGTTGTTTTGAAAACCACTTTAGGGGTGTAAACAACCAACTCTAATGAGCTAGAGTTCATATGGTCAAGATAATGAGAAAACCACTCAAAAGAAGATTTCAAGGGACCATTCCAACCACAAGGTTTAAGAGAGTGGATTCTACAAAATCAATATAGAAGAGATGAGTTTGAAAACTAGTTTTATGCCCTATGAAATGCAAAGAAACATAAGTGTGCAAAATCGAGTCAAGGGGCTTAAAGGGGGTTTTCCAAGATATTGAAATTGACCTAGGTTTCAAGGAACCAACTCTTAGGACCACTTTTAGGAAAACACTTAGATATGGATTTTGAAGAAGACATAGAAATGACGATAGTGAAAATTTTTACAAAATGATGAAGGACATGAAAATAGGGCCAAGTATGCAATACATGAACATGGTAACCATATACAAGGAGGTTATGAATTCATACAAGGCTATAGGCCACACCATATAATAAAGGTACTCCAAGGCCATACCATATTAAAGTAGGCTAGTAAGAGATCCCTTACACGGTGGCTCTTACAAGTTTTTCTCTAGGCATGAACTTGGAGCTCTCTTTTTTCAAGCATTAAATGAAAGGGGAAGAGGGGTAGAAGATGGGGGTTCAAAATAGAGAATAGCCTAAGTAGGCTAAGAGCGAGAAGAGAAGAGTGGAGATGACAAAAATATAAAAGAGAATACCACCTTTTGCTTTCAAACACTTTCAAACTTCCATGGATACTTTACTTGAGCTTGAATAGCCTTGGAGAGGCTTAAAGGGGCTAGAATGAGGTCTTCTATGGCATTAAGGGCTATTTAGGTGTAGTGTATGGGTTAGTGGGGGGTGGAATCTAACTTAAGTGTTTGGAGAGTGTAATGTATATAGGAATTCGAGGTTCAGAGGAGATTTCTGCAGAGTTTCACTCCTATTTTTTATTCTGGAATATGCAGAGGGGGAGGCCTGTATTTATAGGCAAAGTTGGAGAGGACCGGCTTATGTAGTACATGTAGTATATGCAGTACATGCGCCAGTACTATTCCATTGGCAGAATGCTATGTGGCACACTATGTACTGGCTAAATCTTAAGTTTGATTGATCTGATCAAAATCTGGGCACACGTAGAATATGTTTCACCATTGGGAATGTTTGTTTAAACTTTGCCTCAACAATTGTGCAATCCAGGAAAGATTCAAGGAAATTGGTTGCATCCAAAATGTTTTCCTAGTGTTTCTCAAGAACTTTGAGTTTTTAGGAGGCTTAAAAGGTGTTCAGAAGAATGAGATATTATCCCAGGAAGTGTGCACAACACTTTTGTTGAGCGTCTGTGATATGCTCCGTAGATGTTCAAAAGTAGCCACTTTTGGGCCACGTGATCGGGGCCTTCGAAAAGCGATCTTTTCGATCGGACCATACCGATTGAAAGTGCTATGAAAATACTTTTGCAAATTCTCTAATTTATGCATTTCTCAAGCCGTTTGATGGTGCGTTATAATCAGGGAATCAGAGAAAAAGGCAACCATGGTGAAGCGTTTATGAGACGCTCCAGGGATTACTGAAAGTGGCAATTTTCAAGCCATACAATCGGGAGCTTCAAAAAACGATCTATTCAATTGGGCCATATCGATGGAAAGACCTGTGGTCAAGCTTTTAGAAATTCCCTAACTTATGCATCTCTCAAGTCATTTGACGGTGCGTTATAACATGGGAATCGAGAGAAAAGACAACCTTAGCGAGCGTTTGCAAGACGCTCCAAGGGACTTTCATTGAGTTAGAAGTGTTTAGAGTCATGAGACCTACCTTGGGTTAAATGGGGGTGTATGATAAGATCCACCTTTTGATGCTTAGAGCTTGGTGTGGTTTCAGGGTGCATTCAAGCCACCAAGGATAAATTGGTTATTTTAATTGGAGTTGACTAGAACGGTACTGGAATTGGACAAGATGACTTGTTGAGTACGCTTAACTATCTAGGAATACTTTGGAAGGGTGGACTTACAATCTTGAGGGATTTGAACTTTCTCAAGACGTGCCTAGAGGCCCAAAAGGCTGGTTTGGTCATTTTTCACAGAGTCGGGCTAGCAGGCGCCGGTGTTGACCTAGGTGTTGGTTCCCTAGACCGCTCGGTCTAAAAAAACTACCTATATGGTATTTGTCCCTGAGACTTCCTGGTCTCGGAGAGTTACCTGTAGGGTGGTGTTGATTATTGAGATCACCCGATCTCAGAAAGCTACCTGTCACTACAAGAAAAATCATCTTTAGCAACCAAAATTTTCGTTGCCAAAAGTAACATTTTCGTCGCTAAAACTAATTAGCGACAAAATCTTTTTCATCGCCAGCTCGTCGCTATAGCCTTGACACAAAATATTCTGCAACGACTTTCTGTTTCGTCACCAAAACTAAACTATCTGCAACGAAAAAATGTGACACCAAAACCAAAGATTTTCAGCAATGAACATCCCTATTTCGTTGCCAATAAGATTTTGCAACAGAGTAGTTACGTTGCCAAAGCCTTAGCCAATGGCAACACAATAGTTTCGTTGCTAAATATCAAAGGAACTGTGGGAAAATACTACATTTACCGACAAATAAAATTCGTTGCTAAAGTATCTGCAGAGCTTTTAGCAACTAATTTGCATTTTGTCGCCAAAAGTTCATCTTTTTTTTTTGGGGGGGTTGAAATAACCCCCTATAATACATTGGATGCCATGGTTCAACTGTAAGTTCAATGACCCGTGTATTCATAAATATATCACTTTCCTAACAATTGGTATATCCACACATTAAATAGAAGTCCAAAATTAATATTAAATATTGAAACCAAATGTATACAAATATCCAAATATTTAAATATAATACATCTCAAAACTAACTGTAAACATCTGAATATAGAACAAAAATCTTCATTAACGTCCAAGTCCAACTGTATGAATGAGTCCATCTATCTGTAACAAACAAAAAGAAAGAAAGAAAACTATCAACATGTTATCGAATAATATTCAAATCTAAGAAGTTACGTGTTTGGTATCACAAATTTTGCTTCCAATCCTCTAAATACTTATAGAGGGATCTATTCCTAATAGTTTGTTCAGGCTGAGTGATGTTCTTGTGCAAGTTTCATGGTAAAGTTTGGTTAGTTAAAAAAAAAAAAAACTAGAACGTAAAGTGAATGAAAAGGAAGTAAAATAAAGTAACATTTTTTTTTTTACATGCATTTGGTCAAATAGAAAAGTTTCTAGAAGCTTGAAAGAAAATAAAAAACCAATGGCATTGCATTCACTAACCCATTTGGAGGCCTGACAGTGACCCAATGCCAAGACTGCAAAGACCCTCCCGCAGCAAGAATTTTGGTGCACTTGAGGCCTAACATGTCCATAGGAAATATAACTTAAAAGGGTAGCCGCCAACCTCTCCTGATAGTGTAAGCTCACAAGCATTGCAAGGCTTTTAAGCTTGCCTAGAGGGTGTCATGGATGACCCTTCCATGCTAATGTGAGGCCATTAGAGGCAATCATTGCAATCACAAGGCAGACCTTGAAAGAAGAAAACAGTTACTCCCCCTCCCTCACTATGCCTCACCCTAATTTCTTGAGGATGCCTAGAATCCCAGCTAAGCAAGGCAGGCTGCATGTATGGGGATCATGTAATAGAGCTCAACAATTGCTTTTCTTGTTTTCAGCGAAGCATTAGATATCTACACCAAAAAAAATATATTTTTGAAACAAATAAGAAACATCTAAGTTGCAGCACTATTTGGATAGAAAAATTCGCATTAAAGTGCGTCAACTTTAATGGCTTATAAACAAATATGCTAACTCACACAATACATACAACTGATACAAGCAAAGGGAGAGAGAGAGAGAGAGAGAGAGAGAGAGAGAGAGAGAGAGAGAGAGAGAGAGAGATTAAATTATATAAAAATTTCCTTCATAACAAAGCGAAATTATCACTTAGTACTTGAAGCTTCTAAAAGGAAGAATTATACCTCTAGGATATCCTTTAACTTCCTCCCAACCACCCTCAGATTAGAAAGTGTCATGATGCATTGCAAACATATCAGGGGTCTTGCACATGTTACTGTAAGTATGTAAGTCTCTTGCAAGCTCTAATGCTCACAAAAACAATGCAAAAAATAAGCATTGATGCAAAGGATGTAAAATCTCATACAAACCAAATAAATCATATGGATGCTAAACAATACATGTGCTTATAGAAAAATATCAAATGCACATGCGACCCCAAAAGGCTAAAAAATTGAGAAATTTTCAATCAGACATGCATATCTTGTGGCCATTATCTTCAACACTTTGCACTGGGCAACATTCCACCATGAATAAGCCATTGGAACATCTTATGGGCTGGACCCTTAAAAATGGCCGGGTAACTAAATACTTTGATGACTGAAGTAGAAAGTTAGAGAAAGCTATTTCAATAACCTCCCCAAGTTTCTCAAAAAAGAGAGAGGTAATCTGCACAAGTTGCCAAGCTATTTAGCCGTTTTTACTCTTGCCCACAGTATTAGATTGCGGAACTAAAGCTTTACATTCAACTTTGATTTTTTTTTTTTTTTTTGGGCTAACAGGGTGTCTCCACCTTTTGAAATGGCAACTAGTACCTGAGTTAACATGCACAAAGCAATTATTATAGGCAATTAGCAGGATAAATCACTGGAAGGAGGCTGCGGGGGATGAAACAAATTCAAGATTTTGTTCTTGGCGGTAGATTATTGGTCATACCACCATTCCCATGGGTGGTTAGGTTGTGTGCCTTACTTTTTTTAATTAACTAGCTCTGCTTTATGGGGTTGAGTGCACCAAGTCAAGTTTGATCTATTCACACTTGATTCTTTTAAGAGGACCAAATTGTTTACTTGTTGTGAACTACTATTGAAATTTCCTTAGCTCCCCACCGTAACTTCCCAACTTCTTAGAAAATAACAATAATAATAATAATTTTTTGAAAAAAAATACTTGAAGTCAACACAAGTGGACAAGGCCAAAATTTTTATGTTAGAGATCATGACCTTGCAAATCCAGTTAGTCCAGTTAGCTTAATCTGATTAAGTATACATGAATTTGTCCTCTACTGAACATGTCAACTATGAGTCAATATATCTAATTGGAAGTTGTATAATTTTTTTTAATGCTATTCATCATATATTTTTCATCATAACAACACATCCATGATCCACCTCTCCAAATTTTGACATGGTTCCAACATGCAATAGACACCCAATCACCACATAACATGTTGAATTTCTACTATACTTTTTTTTTTGGTTGCTAAAATTGAGGTTCTTGGGAAATTCAAGTTATATAGAGATAATTTTTCCTTTTTTTTTTTTTTTTTTTGTCTCGAAACCCTTTTCCAACAATTTTTTTCTTCTTCTTCCTCCTATTTTTCTCTTGAAACTCTTTCATGTTGCTTGATTTAGCTACATTCAACACCAAAAAGACTATTTTTTCAGTGCTTTTTATTGCTGACCCCAATTCACCACATAACTTGTTGGATTTCACATGTAACGTGTTACTTGATTTAGTTACATCCAACACCCAAAGACTATTTTTCAGTGCTTTTTAAAGCCTTTGTTTGTGTTTCTCTTGTAAACATATAGAACTCTGTCCAAAAAAAAAAAGGAAATTTGTGCTTGGACATAATCTCTCTCAATTTTGAAGATAATGATAGAGTAAAAGTGACTAGGAATGCTACAATAACACAAAGAACATATAATGTTAGATAATATTCACATTCTCAACTTAACATGCAAATAGACTCTCGTATTTTGAAGATAAGAAGGAGGACTTGGGGTTTCACCTCGAATTAGCACCAATTGAACTATAGAACTATATTTTCCAGACCCTAGAACTTTGATTCTACAATCTATATCAGTTTTCTTGTACAAATGTATGGGCGAGAACCTGTGAGAAGAGAGAGCTAGTTAGGGTTTCAAAAATTAGGGACACAATTTTAAGGTTTCTTAAATAGGAAGAGAGAGAGAGAAATACATGTGCAGATGGCGGAAGAACTCTGCTTCGGCAAACATAGTTAGAGAGAGACGAAGAAAGGAAAAGATTGAGAGGAAGAGAGAGACACAGGTAGCAAGAAAGAAAATTGAGCAAGTGGAAGAATAGGAAGAGAAACGAGAGGGGAAAAAGTATGGTTTCTAACTTTCCATTACGTTTTTGCCAAAAGTTGTAAATATTGTGAACCGCAAAATCATTCCCCTGTAGCGCAAAAAAATTTGATGGTGCCAAAATTTGTGATTTGCAACGAGAATAAAATCTAGACGCAAAAAACAACTCTTTTGGCGACGAGACAAAAAATGTTGTTGCAATTTCTCTCTTCCCTGGCGACGATACAAAATCTGGCCGCGGAAATTGCTATTTGGGCAACAAGAAAAACATGTCATTGCGAGAAGTGCTCCTTTGGCGACCAGAAAACAGGTTGTTGCGGAAAGTACTCCTACCGCAGCAACTTTATGTACCTGTTGCAGAAGGTCGTTGCAAAAGGTGTAATTTCTTGTAGTGTGTAGGGTGGTATTGGTCCTTAAGATCACCTGATCTCAGAGAACTACCGAATGGCAGACATTCCACATTGGCGGGCTAGTAGGCGCTAGAAGTGAACCATTTAAAATTTGATAAGGTGTTGGTCCCTAAGATCGCCCGGTCACGGGGAGCTACCTGGATGGCATCGGTTTCTGAGATGGCCCGGTCTTGAAAAGCTACTTGGAATGTCTAGGGGCAATATGGTCTTTTTAGCTTCATTGGGCTTTATAGGCTCGGGAAACGACCAGTTGACGGGATTGGAGTTTGAAAGAACTGGCTTGGGCTCGTATGTGTTGTGATGTTTGAAACTAGATCCGGTCAAGCCAGAGATTGCCAATCGGGCAAAAATAGGGTGCTTACACAATTCTACAAGGTTTTTCAAGTTTTCAATTCTTACAATCTCTTTCACACTTCGAACCCTCTTCTCAAATCTATTTTCAAAATCAATTCTTTTTCTTGCATTTGCATATCATGCATCATATAATTTTTTTTTTCAAAGTGGATATAATTGGACATTAGATAATCGAAGATTCTACATAGGTGAGCCTAGGATGAAAATTCATGTAAGTATCGCAAAGGTGGGATAGGGTGATAGCCTAGTGTATATTTCTTATACGCAACCAACCTCCGAGTTTAGAATCACTGTTTTTACAAACCAAAATGGAGTTATTTTTAAAAAATGGCTTAAATCTTTCCAAAGGTTGCCAAACAACTTGTTTTTTTCCAAAACCCTCTTTTGAGGAAATTTTTCAAAACCTTTTAAAAAACCCTAAGTTTAATTTTCATATTGCACTTAGTTTTATGTGACCTAACTCATCTTAACAAAGCTAGGTGGTGACTCCAAACTTTTTGTGACAACCCTTATTCAAATCAATTTTTAATTCAAACCTAGTCGCACTCGCCATTCTAAGAGGATGAGTTCTAACGAGAGAGTTTTGTGTTTTTCTCACTTGTGTTTTTCCGAATGTGAAAAATTAAGGCGCGACAAATGGCACATTAAATCTATGTTCAAATACATCTGTTTTTAACTGTCTACACATTTGGGAGTAAAAAAATGTAGGATTAAGTGATAACTATTTCTTTGTTGCATCCTATTTAGGGACCAAGTTACTGGCTTCAGGATTTGGTCCTAGTATTAACTTCTGGTTTATTGTCTTGAACTATTAAGATTCTGCCCATTGTTTTCGCATTTATTTGCTAATCTAACCATATGTATGTATATTATTATCTCCTTTTAATTATTTAAAAAATAAATAATAACAGTGTCAATTACCTAGTTCATCTACAAAATGACTCTGATTACTACTAGACTCTGAAAGGCTCATGCTTGGACTAGCTTCGCTTGGTATATGATGCGATTGGGTTTGGATTGAGTGGGACTGTAACTGAGTTTGGGAATGGAACTGTAGCCTTGGTTGGTATTCCAATGGTGGCTGTGACTCTGGTTGCGAAGCCAATTTAGTTTGCGACCGCGGCGGGCTTCTAAGCATTGGTCCAATTTGGAAAGATGACTTTTTTTCAACACCAATCATGGATATCTACATATCAACGCCATATCATTTAAGAGAATAGGGGAAGAAATTGTAGAAAGGGTAGCAACAAAAATATTCCCCTTTGCTTCTCAGCATATACAAAGTTACTGATAAATGAAATTAATTTCATAAGATTTTGGTACACCTAGACAATTTTTCTTTCACACAAACATAGCATAATTTAAAAAAAAAAGTTAACAGAAGCCCAACAAATTCTGAACTCAACCAAACTGAGTAAAGTGCATAATGCATAAAGAAATTAGGGGCCATTACATTTTGCACTTCAGTTCAGCATAAATGAAATATGGTGACTACAAACACTAGGAATGCACTTACACTTTGTGGTTGTGGTATGGGTCGAGTTTGAGACTTGTCGCGCCCAGATTTTTCTCACTCGAGGAATACACACACAAGCGGGAAAAATGTTGTACTCTCTCGTTAGAACTCACCCTCCTAAAAGAATGAGTGCGACTAGGTTTGAATTGAAAATTGGTTTGAATAAAGGGTTTTTGGAAAAAGTTTAGAGTCGCCACCTAACTTGATTAAGGTGAGTTAGGTTACCTAAAAACTAAGAATAATTCGAAGACTACACTTAGGGTTTTTGGAAAACGATTTTGAAAATATCTCCTCAAGAAAGGGTTTTTAAGAAAAATAGGTTGTTTGGCAACCTTTAGAAAATATTTAGCCCTTTTTGAAAAATAACTCCGTTTTGCTCTTTGAAATTAGTGATCTAGATTCGGAAGTTGGTTACGTGTAGAGAAGACGCATTAAGCCATTACCCTACCTCGCCCTTTCGGTACCTACATGTCAATCTACCCTAGATTCACCTATGAGAGTCTTTAACTAACTAATGTTCAATCCTATCCACTTTGAAAAAGAATGTTTGAAAAAGACATGATGCATGATATGCAAGTACTAGAAAAAAGAGAGTTTGAAAATAGATTTGGAAATAGATTTGAAAAGAAATTGATTTGATTTAGATTTGAAAAGATAGAATTGAAATTGGAAAGTTTGAGAAATTAGAAATAGAGATTTGGAAATAGAAAATTGAAATTGGAAGTTTGAAAATAGATTGGAGATTTGAAGAGATTTTGGAATTTAAAATTTGAAAAATATGGAAGAATTTGAAATTTGAAAGAAGTTGTGACCGCACCCATGAGGGTTGCCTACGTATCCTTTTGGAGTAATCAGGTCAGTCGTAGTTCGAACAAGAGTCCGATTGAAAATAGAAGAGTTGATTTGAAAAAGAGATTGAATTGGAAATTGGATGGGAAAATTGAGAGATTGAACTTTGATTGGAAGATTTGAAAAGATTTAATTTTGAAAGACTTGGTTTTAGAAAATCTAGACTTAGAAACTTAGAAAAGAAGAATTGGACTTCACTTGGAAAGATTTTAGAAAAAATTTGACTTACAAGTCGGACTTGGAAAAATTAGGAAAGATTGGAATTTAGAAAAGATTCGGATTAGGAAAGTGTCATTTTAGGAAAGCTTCATTGTAGGAAAGTGTCATTTTAAGAAAGTTTCATTTTAGCAAAGTTTCAATTTGGGAAAGTGTTTGAATTAGGAAAGCTTTCATTTTTGGAAAGTTTTGAAATTAAAAAAGTTTTCATTTTTGGAAAGTTTTGAATTAAGAAAGTTTCAACTTAGGAAAGTTTTAAATTAGGAAAGTTTCAACTTAGGAAAGTTTTGAATTTGGAATGTTTTGAAATAGGGAAGTTTTGAAAATTGAAAAGTTTCGTTTTAAGAAAGTTTTTGAAATAGGAAAGTGTTGAATTTAGAAATGTTTTGAATTAGGAAAGTTTAACTTAAGAAAAATTTTGAAAGAGGAAAAGTTTTTGAAAATAAGGAAGTTTTGAAAATAAGAAAGTTTTAAGTTTAGAAAGTTTTAGATTTGGAAAGATTTGAAGTTTTAGAAAAATTTAAAATTTAGAAAGTTTTTAGATTTAGAAAGTCTTAACTTAAAAAAGTTTTGAACTTGGAAAGCTTTGAATTTGGAAAGTTGAAATTTGGAAAGTTTAAGATTTAGAAAGTTTTAGAGTTTGAGTTTTAGAAAATCTAGAGATTAGGAAATGTTTGAGTTTAGGAAAGATTTGAAAACTTGGACTTGGAAAGTTAAGATTTGGAAAGGGGTAGAGTTAGGAAAAGGTAAAATTAGGAAAGATGTGGAAGTTGAGTTTAAGGAAAGATTTGAAAGTTTTAGGAAACTTATGGTTTAGGAAGGTAGGAAATTAGGAAAGAGGGGATTTAGGAAGGATTTGGATTAAGAAAGGATTGAATTTTGTTTCTAAGAAGAAGTGTTTGATTTTATTTTCAAAAACGGAGGATAGGATCTAGTTTTCATAAACAGAAGATTGGACTTGATTTGCTAAAGGTAAGGTAGGATTTGACAAGGATTTGGAAAAGGGAGTTTTAGAAACCTTAGATTTGGAAGTATATAGTTTTGATGTAAAAAAGAGGAGGTTTTAGGAACCTAGGTTTTAAGGCAAGTTTGAAAATCATATTTTTGGAAAAAAAATTAGGGTTTCCTAATTGTGGGTTCTATGGCTTGACTTGAGCACCAAGAAAAATGATTTTTTGGAAAGTGTGTTTTTTGGAAATAAGTTTTTGGAAGGAAGTCCTAGGGAGGAGTTTCTAGAGGGAAGATTTTGGGAAGAGTTTTTAGGAAAGTGAATTTTGGTAGAAGATTGTTGGAGAGAGTTTTTGAAAAAATTTTTAGGGAGCGTTTTTTAAGAAGGAAACCTAGGGAATGTTTTTAGGCAAGTGGATTTTGAAGAGAGCGTTTTGGAAAGGAGTTGAAAAGGAAGTTTTGAAAATAGATTTTTGGAGGGAGTTTTGGGAAAACAATTTTGGAAAGGAATTTGAAAAAGGAGATTGAAGAGATTTGTTAGAAAGTATATTGAAAGAGAGGTTTTCAGAAAGAGAGACTTTTGACAAGAGAGTTTTTAGAAGGTATAAAAATGTCACACTTTCCTAAAGCGATTGTAACCATAAGAGGGCTAGAATCATCCTAGGATTGTGAATTTGAAAACATATTTTGAAAAAGAGATTTTGATGCAAGTTTGAAAACAAGTTTGAAAACGATTTTGAAAACGAGTTTGAAAACGATTTTTGGAAGATGCAAGATCATGATATGCACAATGCAAATTTGGGGTCGTGAACATACAAGGTTAAGGCTTCATCACATAATCAAGGGGGCCGAACCCACGTGGTCTCCGGCTAGCCTAAAGGAAAGCCCCCGACACGGTGACCCTCCAATAGTCTAATCCTACACATGGACTGGGAATCCCCTTGTTTCAAGCATGCAAAGAAAGGGGGGGGAAAGAGATGGGGGATTAAAATAGAGAAAACCCAAGTGGGTTAGGAGAGAGAAGAGAGAGGGGGAAGTGCAGAAATTTAAATAGAAAACCTACCTTGTATTTTGTTTATTTTGCGCGCCTTGCTTTCTTCGGTCTTCTTCTTGATCTTTGTCTTCAATCTTCGAGAGTTGTCTTCAAACTTCATATTGCAGCTCTTTAAGTCTTCAAAGGAGAGTTGGAGGCTAGTGTATAAGTGTATGGGGGTGTGTATGAGTGTATTTGAGGCTAGGGTTTAGTGTATGGTGGCTAGGATTTGGAAAACCTAAAGAAGCTAAGGTTTAGGGAGTGTTCGAGCTCTGTATATCGAATATTGGTGTTTTTAGACTGAGTTTGTGGACCCTTTTCATGCTGGAAGAGGCTCTGTATTTGTAGAGGTTGGACAAACCTAGCGCCTGTTACAGTGGCGCCAGGCCAATTCTTGGCTTGGCGGCACTACTAGTGGCGCTAGCCAGTTAGGAAAGTTTGTAAGTCGGCAAGCAACGTATCTTTGACTAGATTTGGGCGCCTGTACTAGTGACTACCATGCAATTTTTAGCCTGGCTTCACTAGGAGTGACTCTGGAAAGTCCGGGAAGGAGTTTGGAAGACCGGGAATGACCCAGAAGGCCGAAAAAGAGCAGGAACACTTAAAATAGTGCCCCAGAGGTATTTGACTTGAAAAATGAGGATAGGATGTGTCGGAAGGGTTGACCGGGCCTTTAGGGGCAAAACGGTCAATCAGATCGAGAAGCTGCCAGGACGGACTTGGATTGTCCCAGAAGAAGACTTGAGATTTTGGAAACATTATTCAGAATGTTCCCAAAGGTTTCCGGTTTGATACCCAGAGCCGGTGTGATTGGAAAAGGTGCTCGGCCCACCAAGGGCAAAACGGTTATTTTGCACTGGGCTTGCCAGAATTGACTCAAAATGATCCGGGAAGATAGAAGAAGGTTGAGAATACTATAAGAAGCGATCTTGGGAAGTTACCGGTTTGATACCCAGACCCGATGTGGTCGGAAAAGGAGACTGGCCCACCAGGGGCAAAATGGTCATTTTGTACCGAGTTTGCCGGAACTGACTCGGAATGATCTGAAAAGGTAAAGGAAGGTTGAGAATACTATAAGAAGTAATCTCAGAAGGTTACCGGTTTGATACCCAGAGCTGGTATGGTTCCCGAGGCGTTTGAATGCCTAGGGGCAAAATGGTCATCTTGACTAGAAAGTCTTAGAAAAGGCCCAAGGGGCAGTTTGGTCATTTTTTACCGAAGTGGGCTAGCAGGCACTGGTGTTGACCTGGGTTTTGAGTGTTTCCGCCACTCTGATGGCAGTCCTCGTGACACAGGGGTTTGTTGGCAATTCCTTATATCGACTTATTTATGAGTATTTCCGCTACTCGAACGGTTGTGATGTTTGCGAGTATTTTCGCTACTCGGACCGTCCCGAGGAATAAATTATCTCGAGAGAGGGATTGGAAAGGGGTCTTATCGTCTCCGAAAAGACGTGCCTGATTTGGGACCGTCTCGAGGAATAAACTGTCTCGAGAGAGGGATTGGAAAGGGGACTTGCCGTCTTCGGAAAGACGAGCCTGATTTGGAATCGTCTTGAGGAATAAACTGTCTTGAGAGAGGGATTGGAAAGGGGACTTACCATCTTCGAAAAGACGTGCCTGATTTGGAACCGTCTCGAGGAATAAACTATCTCGAGAGAGGGATTGGAAAGGGGACTTACCGCCTTCGGAAAGACGTGCCTGATTTTGGACCGTCTCGAGGAATAAACTGTCTTGAGAGAGGGATTGGAAAGGGGACTTACCGTCTTCGAAAAGCCACGCCTGATTTGGAACCGTCTTGAGAAATAAACTGTCTCGAGAGAGGGATTGAAAAGGACAATGCCCCTATGGGCATTTTGGTCATTTTGCCTCTATTTGGGCCAGTGGGCCAGCGAAGCGATGGACAGACAGGATTTGGACTTAGAAAGTTGGTTTCGATTGGAATATGCCCACAATAACTTGAACACAAGTCTGGACGGAGTGTAAACTGCCGAGCGATCAAAAATGGGGTGCCTACAAGACTATGACTGGCTATTAGGCATCTGTCCAACATAGAAAGATGACTTTTTTTTAGCACCAATCATGGTCATCTGCACATCAATTACCACAGCCAAGCAACAAAAAAATAATTACAATGAATTAGCACCAAAGAGCTGCTAAGAAGGATTTCCATAGTTAAGCTAGAGGGAAGTACAAGGTCACGAAGGCAAACAAACTAATTAATAAGCACGAAAGAGCTATTAAGAAGTATTTCGACAGCCAAGCAAGAGGGAAGTACAAGGTAATTTATCACAAAACAATAATAATAATGAATAAGCACAAAAGAGCTACTAAGAACTTGTATTATATTTTCTAACAACAAATGAGTTAGTGATTAAGTGGATATGGAGATAATCAATTCCAATTAGCTGTCATCTTTGTGTTGGGGGCAGCAAAAGAGTGAGTAGATATTAAGTGAAGGTAGTAAAGGTTACAAGGGTATGAAAGAAATGATGTAGTCAAAGTATATCTAAAGACCAGTAAATGGAGTTCGCTACTGGGGTTGATCTACAAATTTGGTAATAAATTCAATGATCAACCTTTGCACAAATATGCTGATGCCCCAATTTCTGCTCTACAGCCCCAGAACAAGTTATTGTAGGAAAAAAAAAAATAAAGTACTCTGTTTTGAAAAACCTGCTTCGTAGTAAAAAAATGAAGTGTCCATTTTTTTATATCTTTTTTTTTTATTATCTTACAATGATGTTGATGTTGCAGTGAGATAAATCTAGTTTTCTATTTTCTGATTCCAAACTATCTAGCTTTTCTTGGACTGTTAGGAAGAGAAGACTTTCCCCCACACTACTTGCCACATTGAGGACAAGCAATGCTAACTCTAATAAAACTAGAGCAGTGAGGTTTATATGGAACTAGACACAATGACAAGGGCCAAAAAAATACCTGAGAGAACAACATGATACTAAAAATTCAACCTAGATATATGGATTGTCTACTCCACATAATTGGAAACAAACACCCTCCCCCCGCAGGTGAATACTCCCCCAACCCACGAAGTGGGGAAAAAATTATACAATTGAATAGTAGACAGTAGTTATGGTGCACCATGCAAAAATATCTCACAATTGATCAATTGTGTTCCATGTTGTGCTCATTATTATGTAAATTATGGACTCGAAAAATTTTCTGTCTTTCTGCCAACTTCCAGGTGAATTGATATCTTTATGAAACCATTTAGGTAATGCAATCCAACTAAAGACAATTAAATACTCAATCCCATAGCACAATATAAACTAAGTTGAGAGAAAGTGTGTGTCATCCAAGGCATGTGTCTTACTTGCGTTTCTGGAATACATTCCCCTGTATATATTTCAATAGTTTCAAAAATGTTTCCATCAAGTGTGTGTGTGTGTGTGTGTGTGTGTGTGTGTGTGTGTTGTGCCAGTATGAAAAAGGGAACTTGATACCATAATGGGGAAAAAACTAAGAATTGTCATGAACAATTTTAAAAATAATAGTCAGCACTGGGGATGCACTTACACTTTGCTGATGCAATGTTGATTGAGTTTGGGGTTGTGGTTGGCTACCAGGAATTGGTCCAGTAAGGAAAGATAACTTCTTTCGAGCACCAATCATGGCTCTCTACATAATAAATGCTTAGAGAGTCAAGGCTAGATTGACTTTAAAAGCATTTGCCCAATTATCAAAGGCAAGCTAATTTTTCCTATTACCTCTCACGAACCTTCTAGTAACAATGTTTGACATACAAAAAAAAACTAAAAAGGTAACAAAAGCATCATGATTTCAAAGTAAAACTAAACTGAAAGGCTTATTTAAACTAGAAAAAAATTCCCAGTTAGAAAAGCCAGCACCTCTAGTCTAAAAACAATGAGAACATAAAAAATAGCACAAGAGTAAATTTTCATGCGAAAATAATTCCAACACGCATGTTAAGGATTAGAATTCCTAATTTCAATGACCAAGAAGTAGGAAATAGTTACATAAAAAGAATCACAATGTTCATAAATTAAAAAGTGTTGAGTGTCCAAAACAGGTGCACTTCTTCAAAAAGGAAGTTTGTAGTAGCAATAATGAAACAGTAGCATCATCTGCCCAACTCAAACTAGCAAGGAGCATAAGCTGCAAAAACCCTTTCGGCCACAATAGGCCAATAACAACATGATGATTAACTCTACAATTTTTTAATTATAATAGTATTAAATCTTTTGAGATTTAGAGAGATCTTTTTCGGATTTTTATATGATACACTTTTATCAATGAGAGATATAATCTCTTAATTCTTAGATCATATCAAACCTACATCCACCAGTACAAACCTTATACAAAGAGGAGTGCAGCAGAATTTTTCACAGGGAAAAAATATTCTAATAAACAAATTTCTACAAAACTCATAAGGAATGATAATTAAGGAAAATATAAGTTAGAAACTTTATTAATTTTAGCTCAAAATCAAATACATATCTCATTCATCATCTTTATTATTCTCATTCTCATCCTCACCATCTTCAGACATATCCTCACCGCAATCAAATCCATTGTCATCACTCTCCCAGTCATCCTCACCACTTTCAGACTCATCTTCACTACTTTAAAATTCATATTCACTGTTCTCATCCTCATCTTCGTCAATTGGAGCATCGTCTTGGTCATTGCTAGTGTCCATTGTTTTTCCATTCGTGCCCGCCCTAATCCATGTAGCGTCCTCATCTTGATTGAATAAGGTATTGTCCAACTCCTAACCATTATAAATATCAACTTGAGGATCTTCAATAGCACTACTTGTAGATTCTGTTCCCATGTCAAATACATCCCTGACTATCGTTTTCACTACGACGTGCCAATTTTGTTCTGCAGGACCTTACACATACCAAACTTGTTCTTCTTGACATGCTAGGATAAAAGTTTCATTTGATAACCTATTTTCTTTGTATAATAGATTATTGAAATTCACAAGTGTGAATTTAAATTCATCTTGCCTTTTTCCCACGTTGTTATTGACCCGATCACACTTAAATAACACAAACTTAAGATTATTGGAATACCGTAGTTCAATAATATCAGTCAAAACTCGATAAAAAGTAACATCTCCAGATACAGGATTCTTATCTCTTGAACTTGCTTAACTCCTAGTATTCGCATTCACTAGGACTCCACAATTTTGAGTACTTCTTCTACTCTCACTTTTCGAAATCTAAATCCATTAATAATGTCTCTATTGTATCTCTTTACCAATTTGTCAGGTCTCGTAGCCAACCTTTTGCCTTCATTTGAGATACAGTCACTACCTTGTTGTTGTAAATTTTGTACCTATTTTAAGTAATAAAAAACATTTAACATGACATGTTATGTCATAACAATGATGAAAGTAAGCATTTAGATATAATTTTATTAAATTTTCAAAATAAATACGAGACTTACATGATCCTTAAACCATTTGTGAAATTGTTTGTTGTGAATGCAATTAATTTCATAATCCCCTAGGCAACTCCTCGCAGATTTAATAAACGTAATGTGTTCCCTACACAAACTTAGCTACTACTTGAACTCACACTGGTATACCTTAGTAGTTAAACAAAATAATTTATTTGGGTTGATGCCTTACAAGCAATATGAGGTGACTGCATCTGACTGGAGTAGCACATATCGATGTGCTTGAGCCCATGGAATATCATTAAGGCAAACTGTTTATGATTTCACTAAAGGATAACCTCTTTGTTCACATAAATTTTCAACACCATCATACTTAATCATAGGTCTGTTAAGCTTTGTCTCAACATCATCTAAGTACCTAGCACAAAATGTCTAAATTCTCCTGCTAAGTACCCTTGTGCAATTAACCCTTCTGGATGACTTCAATTATGCACATAGTTTTTCAGTGTGAGTAGATACCTATCAATATAGAATTTGTTAATATGATGGAATTTAGGAAAATGAGTTCATGGATGCATAAAATTCCAAACAACATGTAGAATTGAAAACATAGACGCACCTTTCAACATAGTGCATCCAGCGATAATGCACTAGTCCAGCAATCTTTGCCTCCTCTGTTAAATAAGTAGGCAAGTGCTCCATTATGTCAAAGAATGTTGGTGAGAAGATTTTCTCAAGATGACAGAGCGTCAATGCAATACAAGATTGAAGGCATTCAAAATCCTTCGCACTCATTACTTTTGAGCATAACTGCCTAAAAAAATTGCTTAGTTCAATCAAAAGTCGTGTCACATTTGGAGGAAAACACTTTCGTATAGCAAGAGGAAGTAGTTGTTGCATTAAAATGTGGTTGTCATGGCTTTTGAGTCCTAAAATACTATGTTCTTTGAGATTTACACACCGTGTAATATTTGATGCATAACCATCTGGGACTTTAACCTCCTTTAATACCTTACAAAATAAATCTTTTTGATCCTTGTTCATTGTGAAGCATGCAGCAGGTAGAAGCATCTTGTTATTAGTTCTTTCCATAAGGTGTAGTGCCTTCCAAATGCCCAGTATGGATCTTTAAGGTCATGACGAGCCTTTTGTAAGCACCCCATTTTTTACCGCTCGGCAGTCTACACTCCGTCCAGACTTGTTTTCAAGTCATTATGGACATATTCCAATCGAAACCAATCCTCTAGTCCAAATTCCGTCTTTCCATTGCTTCGCGGGCCTGTTAGGCCCAAACAGAGGCAAAATGACCAAAATGCCCTTAGGGGCATTGTCCTTTCTTATTCCAATTCCAATCCCTCTCTCGAGACAGTTTATTCCTAAAGACGGTCCGAGTAGCAAAACTACTCACAAAACCGTCAGAGTGGTAGAAATACTCACAAAGCCGTTAGAGTGGCGAAAACACTCACACCGTTAGAGTGGCGGAAACACCCAAAACCCAGGCACGTCTCTTCGGAGTCGGTAAGATCCCTTTCCAATCCCTCTCTCGAGACAGTTTATTCCTCGAGACGGTTCCAATCCAGGCACGTCTCTTCGGAGTCGGTAAGACCCCTTTCCAATCCCTCTCTCGAGACAGTTTATTCCTCGAGACGGTCCGAGTAGCAAAACTACTCATACAACCGTTAGAGTAGCGGAAATACTCACAGAACCGTTAGAGTAGCGGAAGTACTCACAGACCCGTTAGAGTAGCGGAAATACTCACAAGACCCGTTAGAGTAGCGGAAATACTCAACTCCGTCCGAGTAGCGGAAATACTCCCAAATCATCAATCCCGTCCGAGTAACGGAAATACTCACACCGTTAGAGTGGCGGAAACACTCAAAACCTAGGTCAATACCCATGTTTGTTAGCTCACTTCGGTGAAAAATGACCAGACTACTCTTAGGACCTTTTTTCGAGACTTTTTGGTCAAGATGACCATTTTGCCCCTAGGCATCCGAACGCCCTGGGAACCACACCGGCTCTGGGTATCAAACCAGTAATGTCCCGAGAATACTTTTTATAGTATTCTCAACCTTCCTTTACCTTTCCGGATCATTCCGAGTTAGTTCCGGCCAACCCGGTGCAAAATGACCGTTTTACCCCTGGAGGGCCGGTCTCCTTCTTCGACCACACCGGCTCTGGGTATCAAACCGGTAATGTCCCGAGAACACTTTTTATAGTATTCTCAACCTTCCTTTACCTTTCCGGATCATTCCGAGTCAGTTCCGGCCAACCCGGTAAAAATGACCGTTTTGCCCCTAGAGGGCCGGTCTCCTTCTTCAACCACACCGGCTCTGGGTATCAAACCGTTAATGTCCCAAGAACACTTTTTATAGTATTCTCAACATTCCTTTACCTTTCCGAATCATTCCGAGTCAGTTCCGGCAAACCCGGTACAAAATGACCGTTTTGCCCCTGGTGGGCCGGTCTCCATTTCCGACCACTCCAGCCCTGGGAATCAAACCGGAAACCTCTGGGAACATTCTAAATAATGTTTCCAGATCCCAAGTTTTCTTCCGGGACAGTTTGAGTTTGTCCCAGCAGTTTTCCGGTCCGGTTGACCATTTTGCCCCTAAAGGCTCGGTCAACCTTTCCGACACATCCAATCCTCACTTTTCAAGTCAAATACCTCCAGGACACTATTTTAAGTGTTCCTGCTCCTTTCCGGCCTTCCGGGTCACTCCCGGCTCCTTCAAATCATTCTCGAACTTTCCGGAGTCACTCCTAGTGAAGCCAGGCTAAAGTTTACATGGTAGTCACTAGTACAGGCGCCCAAATCTAGTCAAAGATACATTGCTTGCCGACCTTAATTGTTTCCTAAATGGCTGGCACCACTAGCAGTGGCGCCAAGCCAAAAAATGGCCTGGCGCCACTACTAGTGGCGCCAGTATAAATTTTACCCTAGCGCCACTGCAACAGGCGCTAGGCTTGTCCAACTTCTATAAATACAGAGCCTCGATCAACGTGAAAAGGGTCTGTAAACTTAAACTAAGAATCTTATATTTCGATATACAGAGCTCGAGCACCTCCTAAACCCTAGCCTCCCTAGGTTTTCCCAAACCCTAGCCACCGTACATAAACCCTAGCCTCCTATACACTCATACACTCTCCCATACACTCATACACTAGCCTCCAACAATTCTTTGAAGACTTGAAGAGCTGCCATCTAAAGCTTGAAGACAATCCTTGAAGGTTGAGGAAGAAGATCAAGACGAAGACCGAAGACCGAAGACTACACGGCGCGCAAAATAAACAAGAAACAAGGTAGGCTTTCTCTTTAATTTTTTGCACTTCCCCCCTCTCTCTTCTATCTCCAACCCACTTGGGTTTTCTCTATTTTAATCCCCCATCTCTTTCCCCCCCCTTTCTTTGCATGCTTGAAACAAGGGGATTCCCGGTCCATGTGTAGGATTTGACAATTGGAGAGTCACCGTGTCGGGGGCTTTCTTCTAGTCTAACCAAAGACCACGTGGGTCCGGCCCCCTTGATTATGTGGTGAAGCCTTGGCCTTGTATGTTCATGACCCCAAATTGCATTGTGCATATCATAGTCTTGCATCTTCCAAAAACCGTTTTCAAAAGTTGTTTTTCAAAATGTTTTCAAACTTGTTTTCAAAATTGCATCAAAATCTCTTTTTCAAAAACTTGTTTTCAAAACCACAATTCTAAGGTGATTCTAGCCTTTCCATGGCTAGAGCTGCTTTAGGAAAGTGTTATATTAAAAGTGGCCTTTTTGTCTATATTTTCAAACCTTGTTTTCAAAACCACTTTCTTAAAGTGGTTCTAGCCCTCTTATGGCTAGAATCGCTTTAGGAAAGTGAGATGTTTTTTATACTTTCCAAAAACTCTCTCTTCAAAAATCTCTTCCTAAAAATCTCTTTTTCAACATACTTTCCTAAAACTCCCCTCCTCAAGATTGATTTCAAAAACTCCCTTTCAAAATCTCTTTTTCAAAACTCTCTTTTTTTTTTTTCCTTTCCAAAACTTTCTTTCCTCAAAATTCACTTTCTAAAAACACTCCCTAAAAATCTTTCTAAAAACTCTCCTCCCGAAATCTTCCATCTAGAAATTCCCCTATAGGATTTTCTTTCTAAACTCTACGTTTCTAAAAACATGCTTTCCAAAAAACTCCTTCCTAGGATTCCCTTCTAGAAAACCTTCGTTTCCAAAAACGCGTTTTCCAAAAACTCTTTCCTTAGAGCCCAAGTCAAGCCCTAGAACCCACAATTAGGAAACCCTAATTTTTCTTTCCAAAAACACGATTTTCAAACTTTGCCCTAAACCTAGGTTTCCAAAATCTTTTGTTTTCTACATCAAAACTATCCTTGTTTTCAAAAACCTATTTTCTACGTCGAAACTAGAATTTTTCAAATCTAGGGTTTCTAGAATCTCCTTTTCTAAATCCTTGGCAAGTCAAATCTTCCCGTTAGGAAATAAAATCAAACATTTGCTCTAGGAAACCGAATCAAATCCCCCCGTTTAGGAAACTAGATCCCATCCTCCGTTTTTTGAAACAAAATCCAACCTTTCTTTTTTAGAAACCAAATCCGATCCCTTCCAAATCCAACTCTTTCTTAATTCAAATCCTTCATAAACTTCCACTTTCGTAAACCCTAAGTTTCCAAAAACTTGAACATAAGAATCTTTCCTAATTCAACCATTTCCTAATTCAACCTCCTTTCCAAATCTTAACTTTCTAAATTTAAGCTTTTAAACCTTTCCTAAATTCAAACCTTTCTTAATTTCAAGATTTTCTAAAACTCTAAAACTTTCTAAAATCTCAAATTTTTCTAAAACTCTAAAACTTTCTAAATTTCAAATCTTTATAAATTCTAAACTTTCCAAAACTTCGAAATCTTTCCAAATCTAAGACTTTTCTAAACTCAAAACTTTCTTAATTTAAGACTTTCTTAAGTTGAAACTTTCTTAATTCAAACATTTCCTAAATTGAAAACTTTCCTACTTTCAAAACTTCCCTATTTCAAAACTTTCTAAATTCAAAACTTTCTAATTTTCAAAACTTTCCTAAACCTAAAACTTTCCTAAATTCCAAACTTTCCTAATTTCAAACTTTCCAAAAATAACACTTTCCTAATTCGAAACTTTCCTAATCTAAATTTTTCCTAAATTCCAAGTTTCCAAATCTTTCAAGATCTTTCCAAATCCAACATTCCAATCTAATCTTTCTTAATCTCAAGTCTTTCATAAGTTTCATCTTTCCTAAGTCTAGGTTTCCTAAAACCAAGTCTTTCCAAAATCAATCTTTCCAAAGCAAGTCCAATCTTGTCAAATTCAATCTCCTTTTCTAATCTCAAACCAAATCCCATTTTCAATTCAATTTCTTTCTTCCAATCCAATCTCTCTCTTCAAATCAATCTATTTTCAATCGGACTCCGGTCCGAACTACGACTGACCTGATTCCCCCAAAGGGATACGTAGGCAACCTTCATAGGTGCGGTCATAATACTTTTCAAACTTTCAATTCCACCCTCATGGGAGTGGTTTCCAAAATCTTTTCAAATCTCAAATTCCAATTTACTTTCAACTTTCCAATTTCAAATTTCTATTTCCAAATTTTCAAACTTTCCAATTTCAAATTCCATCTCTTCAAATCTATTTTCAAATCAAATTCTTTTCAAATTTATTTCCAAATCTATTCTTCAATTCTCTCTTATTTTGCACTTGCATATCATGCATCATGTTAGTTTATAAATATTGTTTTGCAAAGTGAATAGGATTAAACTATAGTTAGTTAAAGACTCTCATAGGTGAATCTAGGATAGATTGACATGTAGGTACCGAAAGGGCGGGGTAGGGTGATAGCTTAGTGTGTCTTCTCTACACGTAACCAACCTCCGAACCTAGATCACTGTTTTCAAAGACCAAAAAGGAGTCATTTTTCTAAAAAGGGCTAAATGTTTTCCAAAGGTTGCCAAGCAACCTGTTTTCTTTAAAAACCCTCTCTCGAGGAGATATTTTCAAAAATTGTTTTCCAAAAACCCTAAGTGTAGTCTTCGGATTATGCTTAGTTTTTTTTTAGGTGACTTAACTCACCTTAATTAAGTTAGGTGGCGACTCCAAATCTTTTTCAAAGGCCCTTTATTTCAAATCAATTTTCAATTCAAACCTAGTCGCACTCATTCTTTTAGGAGGGTGAGTTCTAACGAGAGAGTACAGCATTTTTCCCGCTTGGGTGAGTATTCCTCGAGTGCGAAAAATCTGGGCGCGACACCTTTATATGATCATTTATTTTCCCTATAATATCCAAAAGTGTCCAAAGTATATTGTCACGCACATTTTTCTTAATATGTATAACATCCATATTATGATGAATTAAATTATGCTTCCAGTATGGTGGTTGGAAAAATATACTCTTCTTTTTCTACTTATAATCCTTTGTACTATTATCCTTTGCTCTATCTCCCTTTTTTCTCTTTTTAGAAGTCGAAGGCAGACCCTTCCCATATTTTCTCTTCACTCCTTTCAGACACTTCCTATATGTTATCTTCAGTCCTTTCATTTGCTCCCATAACTCATCTCCAGATAATTGAGTAGGAGCAGGTTCTAACTTAGTGGTGTCATCAAAAAATACAGTTTGTTTTCTAAATTTATGTCCTTGATCCAAGAATCGGTGATGACCCATATAACAAAACTTCCTACTATGCTTTAACCAACGAGAGTGAGTCTCCTTGTTGCGGAAAGGACAAGCCAATCTACCTTTTGTGCTATATCCAGATAGGTTGGCATATCTAGGAAAGTCACTGATTGTCCACAATAACGTGGCTCACACAGTGAACATTTGCTTGCTTGCTGCATCAAATGTAGGTAAGCCATCCTCCCATAATTCTTTGAACTCCTCAATTAAAGGTTGTAAATATATATCTATGTCATTTCTTAGTGCACGAGGGCCATCAATAAGCAAAGTCAACATGAAATAAGGCTGTTTCATACATAACCATGGTGGCAAGTTATACGGCATCAAAACAATTGGCCATGTGCTATGGTTGATACTCATTATCTTGAATGGATTGAATCCATCGGCTGTTAACCCAATCTGACATTCTGACTATTGCTAACAAAGTCCTTGTGCTGCATATCAAAAGTTTTCCAAGCAAGAGAGTCAGTAGGATGTCTTAAAATACCATCATCAGTATGTCCCTCTACATGCCATCTCATAAATGAAGCCGTTTGTGATGACATAAACAACTGATGGAGTCTTGGCTTCAAAGGGAAGTAACGAACAACCTTTGCAGGGGCTTTTCGTTTTTTATTGGTAGTGTCATGTGGCTGGCCCTCAAAATCTTTGCATTCGGATTTATGACATCGTTTGTAATCGTTAAAATTTTTATTCTTACCCCAATACATCATGCAATCATTTGGGCAAGCATTGATCTTTATATAATCAAGACCCAAGTCCCTTACCATCTTTCTTGCATCATCATAGGATTTTGGAAAAATTTCACTTTCAAGGAGGGCTTCTTTCTACAGCTCCAATAGCATTGTAAATGATTTGTCAGTCCATTGGCAAAAGGACTTCATATGCAATAACCAAATAACAAATGACAATGGTGTAAACTTATTAAACCCTAGATATAGTTCACGTTCTGCATCTTTCAATATGTTGAAGAATTTTTCTACATTTGTATTAAGGCCCCCTACATGTTCATGAGGTTCTTGATTGCTAACCTCACTACTTAAACTTGGAAATCTTAATGCCTCGTGTAGCAATCTATGCATGTCATCTCTCACATTTAATTCATCTACTTCATTTTTTTTATTGGCATCTACTGGATAGGAGGAGGCTCTCCATGATGAACCTAATTGATATAATTCTCGTAAAATCCATCTACAATTATATGCTCAAACAAAACATTTTGCCTTTTGTAAACACCCCATTTTTGCCCGCTCGACAATCTCAGGCCCGACCGGATTAAGTTTTCCAACATCCCAACACATGCAGATTCAAGATGAGCCTTTCAACTTATAATCCAACCGACTAGTCGCTTCACGGGTCCACAAGGACTCGCTGAAGCCATAAGCATCATTATTCCAGGCAGCTTTCCAGATCAGGCGATCCCGGAAACCAACACCATCTAGGTAGCTTCTCGGGATCGGGCGATCTAAGGGACCAACACCTCATTAAGTTCCAGACGGTTCACTTCTGGCACCTGCTAGCCCGCCAACGTAGAATATCCGTCATTTGGTAGTTCTCCAAGACCGGGCGTTCTTAGAGACCAACACCACTAATTCAGGTAGCTTTCTGGGACCAGGCGTTCTCAGGAACTAACACCACCCCTACAGGTAGTTCTCTAAGACCGGGCGTTCTTAGAGACCAACACCACACAGGTAGTTTTTCGAGACCGGGCGGTCTTAGGAACCAACACCTAGGTCAACATCGGCGCCTGCTAGCCTGACTCGGTGAAAAATGGCCAAACCCGCCCCTTGGGCCTCCGGACACCTTTTAGGAAAGTTCAAAATACCTTAAAACGATAAGTCCATCCTTCTAAAGTGTTGTTAAACCATTAGGAGTCCCCCGCATGCCATTTGGCCCAAATCCCGCTCGCTCTGGTCAAAATGACCGTTTTGCCCTTGAACGCCTCAGCACGGCACAAACCCCGCCGAACGGTAAAAGACTCTTCCAAATTCATCCCTGAACAACCATACACGCTTAACATAACACACCAAACCATTCATAACCATTTCCAGCCAATCTCGGTCAAAATGACTGTTTTGCCCTTGACAATCCAAACATACCCCAAGACAGCACCGGTCCTAGGATTCCGAGAAAAGGGTTTCACCATAGACCCTTGTTTAACCCGAGAAGGACCTTGCGACACTAAACTCACACAACTCAATAGAAGTTCCCTAGAGCATCTCGCAGACGCTCCGCCTAAATTGTCTTTTCTCCTGATTCCCTTGTTATAACGCACTGTCAATTGGCTTAAGAAATGCGTAAATCAGAAAATTCCCGAAAGCTCGTTCATAGATCTTTCCATCGATACGATTTGATTGGATAGATCGCTTCTCGAAGCCCTTCATCGTATGGCTCAAACTCAGTTACTTTTGACAACCCCTGGAGCGTCTCGCAAACGCTCTGCCAAGGTAGACTTTTTCCCCAATTCTCTTATTGAAACGCATAGTCAAATGACCTAAGAAATGCGTAAATCTAGAAATTTTTGAAAGTATTTCCAGAATACTTTCCATCTGTACGGTCTAATCGAAAGGATCGCTTCCCGAAGGCCTCGATCACATGAAATGAAAACAGCCACCTTCGAACACCCTCAGAGGTATCACAGACGCTCCGTAAAAGTGTCATTTTATGCACGTTTCCCGAGATGATATCCCATGCTTCCAAACACAATTCAAGCTTTTCAAAAACATGAAAGTTCACTAGAAGCCCTAGGAGAAGATCTTGACTGCGATCGATTTCCCCGAAACCTTCCCGATTGACTCAATTATCGAGACGAAGTTTGGACGAACCTTCCCAGTGATGGAACGTATGCTACATGCGCTCAACTTTTGATCAGATTGACTATTTTTTTATCAATAGTTGAGATTTAACCAGTACACAGGGTGCCACGTGTCATTCTGGCAATGGAACAGTACTTGCGTATGTCCTACATACGCCAGGTCAAATTTTGGCCAGGTGCATGTAGTACTTGCGCCAGGCCTGTTCCAGAATGCCTATAAATACTAGACCCCCCTTTGCATATTCCAACTCCGATTTCTGATGCAAAGCTCTGCTGAAGTCACTCCAGAACTGCGAATCTCTATACACACTTCATCTCTCCAACACTTAGCTTATATTCCATCATCCCCAAGCCTATATACTTCACATATAAAGCCTTATACACCATCAAACACTCCCTACCAGCCCTCTAAGCCTTCTTGAAGTCATTCAAGCTCCAATCAAAGCATCCTTGGAAGACTACAAGTGTGTTTAAGGCAAAAGGTGTTATCCCTTTTACATTTGTGTTTTCCCCCACTCTTCTCTTCTCCCTCCTAGCCTACTTAGGCTATTCTCTATTTTAATCCCCATGTTCAACCCCCCTTTCTTGCATGCTTGAGCCAAGAGGGCTCTTAGATCTTGCCTAGAGGAAAGTAAGTGAGAGCCACCGTGTAGGGGGATCTCTCACTAGCCTACTTTAAGATGATATGGTCTACGAGCCCCTTGTTTATGTGGTGTAGCCTAATAGCCTTGTATGAAATCATGACCCCTTACATGTTACTATTTTGATCATGTTTTGTATGCTTGGCTTCATTTTATGCTTATTGTCATGTTCTACAATGCTTACATTGCTCTTATTTTCATGCCATTTCCAAGCTCTATATTTCTTTCAAAAATTATTCCAAGAGTTGGCCCCTTGAAGTTTAGGAAGGGATTTTAGAAGTCATGCCTTAGAAGACCTCCTACTAACCCCCTAACTCTCACCTTGGTGTAATGACATTTTAATTTGCATAAAGGTTGTTTTATAATTCTCCAATTTTCAATATTTTCATTCTTTTAAGTGTAGTGGTTGGAATGGCCCCATGGAACCCTCTATTGAGTGGTTGGTTTCCCTTTTGTTTGCCATATGAACTCTCTCTTGATGGAATGGTTACCTTGAAAATTGGTTTTCAAAATCCTTCTCCAAAGAATGATTTCCAAGAATGCATTCTCTTCATCTTTGCATTAAAAATGGTGCCTTAAAGAGTTGTCATCGCCATGTTGATTTTTGGACCCATTATACTCTCGTCAAAATTATGGTTATAATGGTCCTGAGGAAACTTTCCTTAGAATGGTCTCCAAACACCAACCATATAAACCATACTCTAGGCTAGAGTCAAAATTTTCATGGAAATGATCCTCAAAAAGGTTGTCCACCAAAGTCAATTACATAACATGTGCTGTTTTTCAAAACTCTTCCCAAAAGTGCAGCAAACAACATTTCAAAACCAATTTCCAATCCAACCCTAGGCTAACTTGACCCTAGTTATCCAACCTTAGGCTAACTTGACCCTAGTTGTCTAACCCTAGGCTAACTTGACCCTAGTTATCCAACCCTATGTTAACTTGACCCTAGTTATCCAACCCTAGGTTAACTTGACCCTAGTTGACTAACCCTAGGTTATCTTGACCCTAGTTATCCAACCCTAGGTTAACTTGACCCTAGTTCACTCACCTTAGGTTAAGTTAACCCAAGTTAGCTAACCTTACGTCACCTTAACCCTAGGTTAACCTAACCCAAGTTAGTGAACCTTAGGTCACCCTTAACCATAAGTTAACCCAACATAGGTTAATATGCTTCAAGGTTCCAACTCATGAACCCTTTTTTATTGATATTTCAATTTTAAACTATTCTCATTACCTATTTCTCTAATACCGCCTACTCTCATGATTTCAAAAAACCAACTCCATAAACTCTTCAAATGTTCCTGCACTCCATCTTTAAGACACTTCCAAAAATGTTTTGAAAAATGTCACAAACCTAAGGTGTCCCTAGCCCTCTCACGGTTAGGGATTCCAAGGATAAATGATAAATCAAGAACAACCCCTAAGGTTGTCCATATTAGGATTCCAAACCCTTAGCCATTTCCAAAAACTACTTTAAAAAATTAGTTCATCAAAACATTCTAAAGTCATGCCTTCAAGGTTTTCAAAACAAGACTTCAAAAACACTTTCAAGTTCTCTTGAGTCATGCCAAAGTCTTTTTCCAAAACTCCCTTAAGTTGATCCAAAAACATTTGCAAAACACTCCACATCCAATTTCAAGTTAAAACTTCCAAGACCACAAAGAGTCTTCAACTTCCAAGACCACAAAGTGTCTTCAACTTCCAAAGACCTCAAAGTGTCTTAAACTTTTTCAAAGACCACAAAGTGCCTTCAAACTTTCCAAAGGCCCCAATGCGCCTATTTTCCATCGGGCTCTTGCCCGAACTACGATTGACCTGATTCTCGCCAAATGAGATTCGTAGGCAACCTAAAATGGTGCGGTCATAACTTTTATTTCAACCTCAATCCCTTTTTCAAAAATTCCAATCAATTCAAAGTTTCTATTCCAAACTCTTTCAAAACCCCCATTATTTTCAAACTTCTTTCAAAAAATTGCATCATGTATCATCCATCCGAAAAGTGATGACTAAACCCCGTTTTCAAAATTCTGAAGGGGATATTAAGTGGACAATGGTAATCAATTATTCTAGTGAGTGAGCAAAGGGTGATTAGACATGTAGGTATTGAAAGGGCGGGGTAGGGTGATGATCTTAGGATATCTTCCTTACACGTAACCAACCCTCGAACCATAGATTTCTATTTTCAAATGACCAAACTGGAGTTATTTTTCAAAAGGGCTTAAATCTTTCTAAAGGTTGCCGAAACAACCTATTTTCTCAAAAACCCTTTCTTGAGGGAGTTTTCAAAACCTTTCAAAAAAAAAACCCTAAGTTTAATCTTCGGACTAACACTTAGTTTTAGGTGCCCTAACTCACCTTAATCAAGTTAGGTGGCGACTCCTATTTTTCTAAAAAGCCCTTAGTCAAACCAATTTTCAAACCTAGTCGCACTTGTCCTTCTATAAGGATGAGTTCTAGTGACAGAGTTTCGTACTTTAGGGTCTCTGAGCTGAAAGAACCTTGGACACCTAAAAACCGGGGCGCGACAGCTGGCGACTCCACTGGAGACTACTAAGAGGGTTTGGCCATTAACATGTCTCTTCACCCTTCACTCACCCAGAATCTCTGGTTACTTTTTTCAGTTTTATCCACTCTTCAAATTTTTCAAGTTTCAAAAGCAAATCTTATTTTTCAAAACAATTTTTGAATAAGTGTTATCACTCGCATTCATTGTTTACATTCATGCTCTTACATTAATCATCCATTTTACCTTGCATCGAGTTTTTCGAAAAGTTACTAACTCTTTGCATTTGTCTTTTGTAGGTGGACCTTTGTTCACATTTTATTTCATTCCTTACTTATTGCTATGTATGTGAATGAATGAACAGAATGTGATGTGTGTTGTTAGGTCATTTCCTCCATTTTCAAAAATTTCACACACACTTGGTGCACTCACTTGCATTTGCATCTTGCATATATTACCTGGTTACTACCCTTCTAGATAGAAGGGGGAATAGTATATTGATTGTGGGCGGATGCTGTGTCAGTTTCTTAGCCTACAATCTCTTGATTATTCCCCCACTCGAACCACCAACCAAAGATGGAGTTCACCCTTTCGAGGGTAGACGCCGAAGGTTTGAAGGTTTGGGGACCGAGCTTTTTAGGAAGCATTAGTAAACCCCCAACCTCATGCTCATGTAGCACCCCATGCATAGCCGAACCTCGGCCGGATTTAGGACACATGCGCCAATTTCAAAATCAAGGAGGAAAGGGCGACTGATTTATTTTCCCTTAAATGTTTTGTTTAATCCACGCTGTTAAGCTATTTAATTCTTGTTATTTTCATGTATATACATCATAACTGCTCATACATCGGAATTCGTTTCAAGACAAGAGTTCTCAAAGTAACTCAAGTCATTGCATCTTTATGCATCCAATCAACTCTTAGAGGAAGGCTCAAAGACCTTCTCATCTAATTCAAGCCAACCCAAAACTCCTAAGGGTACCACAAGACCCCAAGGATTCATGGCATGCATCAAAGTCATCTCATAAAAAGGGGCCCTAATCCCTCTTCGCCCATGGAGATAGGGTTGCCAAGAAGACAAGGGAGCAGTTCAAATCAAGGGCTCCTACTAACAAAGCAAATCCGGAGGCTCAAGAGTAGTTTAGGATCTTATGATATAAATGTAGAATAGGTGGAAGTCCCAAAGAAAATGTTCCCCCTCCCATTCCTATGTATTTTTGAGAAATTCTATGTACCCAAGATAATTCATCTTAATAAAATCGTTCTTATTGACAAATGAATGAATGAATCTATGAATGGATGAATAGAGGCAGGTATAGTAACTGCATGCAGGGGCAATCCCTTATCTCTAGACATGAGCCAAAGCATTATGTTTAGTTCCCCTCAAGAGGCAGGGGCATCCTTAGGCCATGTATCACATAAAACCTTTCCAAAATCAAGAACCTAACATATAACCCATTTTGTTTGTTTTTCCTTATTTATTTTTCCTCCCCCCATCTCATCAAAAGACTAGTCATAGCTTTGGTGAGACTACTGGCATTGTAGGTCACCATTGCTCCAAGAAAAGGAAAGAGAGGAACGCGAGTGACCCCCGTCCTTCGAAAGCCCGTCCGTACCCGACAAAGAATAACACAAATGTCGAGCAACGGCAATACTCCCAACCAGCAAAAAAATTCTGTAACACGCAAAGAAGTGAATGAAATGAAGGCGAAGATAGACGAGATGTTCAAGATCATGCAACTGATGGCCTTCAAAGGACCTGTCATGAATCCATCAACCTTAACACCCCACCCCAAGGAAACTGAAGGAATCCCACCAAGGGTTGTCCTGCGAATTAATAGTATAACAAAGACCAAGGAGATCCCTAGAGTGGTACATCTCGAGGAAGGAGAAGAGAACAACCCTGAAACCATCTTGCTAACTGCCACCTCAAAGAAGGAAGGCCCAGACCCTCTCCATCTCAAGATACAAGGCTTAGAGGAGTCCCTGCGCAGCCTACAAGGTCATGACACCTTCGGTGGGATGTCTTACGACGAACTCTGCTTCTTCCCTGACCACCCAAGGCCGCCCAAATTCAAAATGCCCGACTTTCAGAAGTATGATGGGAGTGGGGACCCTATTGCACACTTGAGGTTGTATGCTGGGGCACTAAGTAGACATGGGAGAGATCCCAAACTTTTGATGCAATTGTTTCAACACAGCCTAACTAGGCCCGCTTTACAATGGTTTGCTCGCCTAGACTTGAGGAAAATAATAACCTGGAATGAACAAGTCACAGCCTTCTGATCTCAATATCGGCATAACAGTGACCTAACCGTGGACTGATGCGCCTTAGTGATGATGACTCGAGGCGAAAAAGAAAGCTTCAAAAGCTATGTTTTGAGATGGAGGGAGGTGGCTACGCAAGTTAACCCTCTACTGCTGGAGAAAGAATACGTACAACTGTTTGTGAACAGCTTCCAAGGACTGTACTATGAGCGCCTGTGCTTGAGTATCGGAAAGAGCTTTTCTGAGCTGATAATGCAAAGGGAAATGATCGAGAGTGGGCTGAAAACTGGCAGAATTACTGACCCCTATGCCAAGACAAGTGAGGGATTTACGAATGTGGCCAAGAAAGTGGCAACCACTCAGGGCACTGGCAAGAAAAAGGGAGAAGTATCTGCTATCCTACCTATGCAGCAGCAGCCATATTACGCCCAATACCAAGCTCGAACTCCACCACCTATTCCCATCATCAACATCCCCGTTGCTACTACCCAAGCACCCTCAACTGGACCTGCTGCAACCCGACCATACTTCAACCCCAACAAAAACAACAACCGAAGGAACCGAGAGTTCACACATTTGGCATGCACCCAGACAGAGGCCTATCATGAGCTCCTCAAGGCCGAGCATATAAACCCTATTCCCCCGCGACCATTGCCAAGCCCACTACCACCAACTTTCAACCCTACCTTTACCTGTGAGTACCATTCTGGGGGACAAGGGCATGACATGGAATCTTGTTTCTCTTTGAAGCATGAGATTCAAGACCTCATTGACAACAAGGTCATCAACACCCAAGAAACAAAGCCGGTCCCCACGCCAATGTCACGGTAAATCCCTTACCAGACCATGCTGTCAACATCATCACCGAGGATGAGGCGGATCTCGATGGCATCATAATCGCAGAGTATGTCGAGGGTGAGTCCGACACTGAAAGCGATTGGGAGGAAGAACTGCCACCATGCCCTATCTATCTTTACAATACGAGTAGGGAGCAAGACTGTTTCGATTGGCCCGTGGATGAACCCATTGTAAACATTCCCAATGATGCTGCACCTGTAGATGGCTGGGGAGAGGAGTTCCTACATCCTAGATATGCTGAAACCGAGGCTCGCCTGAAAGAGGAACTCTTCGATTACGAGGACATGGGCTAGGGCATCTATGAGCCGAAATTGCCAAACCCACCATTCAAATTCAACGAAGGCAATCTGGATAGCCTGTTTGTAGAGATTGAAAAAAAGGAAGCTAAAAAAGAAGAAGCCAAGGAAAAGTTGTCGCAAGCCTCTAAAGAAAGCTTGGTGGTGAAATCCCAAGAAGCCGAGCAAGAGAAAACTGCCCAACTAAAGGAGAGCTAGCAGGGGTCCCAAGATTGGACGCACAACCTCACTAACCCCACCAAGGAAGAAGAAGAAGGAGGCCTTGGTTGCACTGTGACCATTAATCCCTACCACTCCACAGCTGATGCATCGATCCGCCCAGCATAACCAAGGGAGGAAGCCGGTGAATGGAGCATAGAGGAGGCAGGTGTGGTCCCAAAGCCTACCTGAAGAAGTGATTGTCAAAGGAATGTTCTTCTACCAAAATTTGTCTTTACTTTCCTATTAATCTTTGTTTTGTTCTCTACTTTCATCTTTTGCTAATCAAGAGCTCATCGTGTAAGTAGAACTTTTGAAATAAAAGAAGTTGAAATTTGCATTTATCATCTTTGGTACTTGCTCTTTCACAGAATTTTCCTTTCTTGTTGTTATGCCCTAACTTGAAAGGAGGGATAGTACATGCGTCCTCGCCTATGGAGACCATTTCTAATCCAAAAGAAAGATAGCGAAAGGAAGGAAAGAGAGTGGATCACAAAAAGGGCGGCCTCCGAAGGATGCCATGGCAAAGTAGTCAGCAGTTAGACCCTCGAAAGGAAGAGAAGCGCTCATTTCAAAATCCCAGGAATAGCTAAAGTAATCCCCTTGGTCAGCCCACTCAAGCCACAAATAATTTTCATTCAAATACCCTAACTAAGAATCACCTCCCACAATGGGGCAAGTGAGAGTAACTAAATAATTAAGTTATAAGCACCCCATTTTTGCCCGCTCGGCAATTTTCGGCCCGACCAGGCTCGTTTTCAAACACTTTAGCATATGCAGGCTCAAGATGAGCCTTACAATCTCCAATCCAACCAACTGGTCGCTTCTCGGGTCCACAAGGACCTACTGGAGCCATAAGCACCATTATTCTAGGCAGTTTTTCAGGCCAGGCGGTCCCGAAAACCAACGCCATCTAGGTAGCTTCCCAGGATCAGGCGATCTCGGGGACCAACACCTCATCAAAAATTTCAAACAGTTCACTTCTGGCGCCTGCTAGCCCACCAACGTATAATGTCCGTCATTTGTTAGCTCTCCGAGACCTAGCGTTCTCGGAGACCAACACCACCCTTCCAGGTAGCTTTCTAGGACCAGGCGTTCTCAGGAACCAACACCACCCCTACATGTAGCTCTCTAAGAACGGGCGTTCTTGGAGACCAACACCGCACAGGTAGTTTTCTGAGACCGGGCGGTCTCGGAAACCAACACCTAGGTCAACACCGGCGCCTGCTAGCCCGACTCGGTGAAAAATGACCAAACCTGCCCCTTGGGCCTCCAGGCACGTTTTGGAAAAGTTTAAAATCCCTCAAAATGATAAGTCCATCCTTCCAAAATGTTGTCAAACCATTAGGCATCCCCCACACGCCATTTAGTCCAAATTCGATCCTATTCTGGCCCATTTTGCCCCTGAACACCTCAACACTGCGCAAACCCCGCCAAACGATAAAAGACTCTCTCAAAACCATCCCTGAACAGCCCTGCACGTTGAACACAGTATACCAGACCATTCCTGAGCATTTCCAGCCAACCCCGATCAAAATGACCGTTTTGCCCCTAGAAACCCAAAAATGCCCCGAAACAGCACCGGCCTTGGGATTTCGAGCAAAGGGTTTCACCACACGCCTTTGTTTAACTTGAGGAACACCCTACGACACTAAGCATACATGACGCGATAAAAGTTCCCTGGAGTGTCTCGCAGACGCTCTGCCTAAATTGTCTTTTCCCCCGATTCCCTGGTTATAACGCACCGTCAACTGACTTGAGAAATGCGTAAATCAAGGAATTCTCGAAAGCTCGTCCATAGATCTTTCCATCGATACGGCTCGATTGAATGGATCACTTCCCGAAGCCCTCTATCGTACAGTGTACAAACTATAACTTTCAGCAACCCCTGGAGCATCTCGTAGACGCTCCGCTAAGGTTGACCTTTTCTCTGATTCCCTAATCAAAACGCACCATCAAACGACTTGAGAAATGCGTAAATTTGAAAATTCCAGAAAATATTTCCAGAGTACTTTCCATCGGTACGGTCCGATCAAATAGATCGCTTCTCGAAAGCCTCGATCGCACGAAATGAAAACAGCCGCTTTCAAACACCCACGGAGCGTATCACAGACGCTCCGCAAAAGTGTCCTTCTTGGCACGCTTCTCAAGACGATATCACCCACCTCCAAACATAATTTAAACTTTTTGAAAACATGAAAGTTCATCGGAAGCACTAAGAGAGCATCCCGAGTGCGACCGATTCCCCCAGAACCTTTCCAATTGACTCAATTATTGAGGCAAAGTTTAGACGAACCTTCCTGGTGATGGAGCGTATGCTACATGTGCTCAAATTTTGATCAGATCCACCGATTTTCAATCAACGGTCGAGATTTAACCAGTACACAGGGTGCCACGTGTTATTCTGGCAATGGAACAGTACATGTGCATGTCCTACATGTGCACGGCCAAATTTGGGCCATGCGCATGTAGCACATGTGCCAGGTCTGTTGCAAATTGCCTATAAATAGAAGCCTCCCCCCTTGTATATTTCAGGTCCGAAATTGATACGAAACTCTGCTGAAATCACTTTAGAACCTCGAATCTCCATATATTCTCCCCTTTCAACACTTAGGCTAGATTTCACCCCTCCTAAGCCTATACACTCCACATACAAGGCCCTCATACACACTTACACACTCCACTCTAGCCTCTCAAGCCCTCTTGAAGTCACTCAAGCTCCAATCAAGACATCCATTGAAGACTACAAGAGTGTTTGAGGCAAAAGGTGGTATCCATTTTACATTTATGCTCTCCCCCACTCTTCTCTTCTCCCTCCTAGCCTACTTAGGCTATTCTCTATTTTACTCCCCATCTTCAACCCCCTTTTCTTGCATACTTGAGCCAAGAGGGCTCCTAGATCATGCCTAGAGGAAAGCAAGTGAGAGCCACCGTGTAGGGGTACCTCTCACTAGCCTACTTTAAGATGGTATGGCCTAAGAGCCCCTTGTTTATGTGGTGAAGCCTAAAAGCCTTGTATGTGAATCATGACCCCTTGCATATTATTATTTTGATCATGTCTTGTATGCTTGGCTTCATTTCATGTTTATTGACATATCCCACAATGCTTGCGTTGCCCTTAATTTCATGACATTTCCAAGTTCTACATGTCCTTCAAAAATTGTTTCAAGAGTTGGCCCCTTTAAGTTTAGGATAAGACTTTAGGAGTCATGTCTTAGAAAATCCCTCACAACTCCCTAATTCATACTTTTGCATCATTGTATTTCAACTTGCATAAAAGTTGCTTTCAAATTCTCTAATATTCAAGGTTTTCATTCTCTCAAATTTAGCGATTAAAATGGCTCCATGAAACCCTCTCTTGAGTGGTCTCCCTTTATATTAGCCATAGGAGCCCTAAATTGTTAGAATGGTTCCCTTTTCTCTTTATGATCACCTAAGAATGATGTTTAAGATCTTTGATTTCTATGGTTCCTATTCTCTCAAGTTTAGTGGTTGGAATGACCCCATGGAACCCTCTCTTGAGTGGTCTCCCTTTTGTTGGCCATATGAACCCTCTCTTGATGGAGTGGTTCCCTGAAAAAGTGGTTTTCAAAATCCTTCTTCAAAGATGATTTCAAAAATGCATTCTCTCCATATTTGCATAAAAAATGATTCTTCAAAAATTACCATCAATATGTTGAATTTTGACCCCTTATACTCTTGTCAAGATATTGGTTATAATGGCCATAAGGAAACCTTCCTTGGAATAGTCTCCAATCACTAACCATATAAACCATACTCTTGGCTAGAGTCAAAATTTTCATGGAAATGATCTTCATAAAGATTGCCAACCAAAGTTCATTGCATATCATGTTTTGATTTCAAAACTCTTTCCAAGAATGCATCAAAACGACTTTCAAGACCATCTCCCAATCTAACCATAGGTTAACTTGACCCTAGTTGCCAAACCATAGGTTAACTTGACCCTAGTTACCAAGCCCTAGGTTAACTTGACCCTAGTTACCACACCCTAGGTTAACTTGACCCTAGTTACCTAACCATAGGTTAACTTGACCCTAGTTGTCAAACCCTAGGTTAACTTGGCCCTAGTTACCAAACCATAGGTTAACTTGACTCTAGTTACCTAACCCTAGGTTAACTTGACCCTAGTTACCAAACCCTAGGTTAACTTGACCCAAGTTGTCAAACCCTAGGTTAACTTGACCCTAATTACCAAACCATAGGTTAACTTGACCCTAGTTACCTAACCCTAGGTTAACTTGACCCTAGTTTACCAACCCTAGGCCAACTCTATTTTGGTTAATACACTTCAAGGTTCCAACTCTTGAACTCCTTTTTTCAAATGATCATTCAAAATTTTCAATTATCCTCCTAACCTATTCTTCCAAAACCTCCTACCCCCATGATTTCAAAAACCCAACTCCATATACTCTTCTTATGTTCCTATACTCCATCTTCAAAACATTTCCAAAGATGTTTCCAAAGAGTCACAAACCTAAGGTATTCCTAGCCCTCTCATGGTTAGGGATTCCAAGGACAAGTGATAAACCAAGATCAACCTCTAAGGTTGTCCATACTAGGGTTTCAAACACTTAGCCATTTTCAAAAACCACTTTCAAAAACTAATTCCTTAAAACATTCTAAAGTCATGCCTCCTAGGTTTTCAAAACAAGACTTCAAAAATACTTTCAAGTTCTTTTGAGTCATGCCTAAGCATTTTTTTTCAAAACTCCCCTAAAGTCAATCCAAAAGCATTTTCAAAACACTGCACTTCCAATTTCAAGTCAAAACTTCCAAGACCACAAAGAGTCTTCAACTTCTAAAGACCTCAAAGTGTCTTAAACTTATCCAAAGACCTCAAAGTGTCTTAAACCCTTCCAAAGACCTCAAAGTGTCTTAAACCCTTCCAAAGACCACAAAGAGTCTTCAAAGTGTCTTAAACTTATCAAAAGACCTCAAAGTGTCTTGAGCTCTTCTAAAGACCCAAAGTGTCTTCAAACCTTCCAAAGGCCCTAATGCGCCTATTTTTCATCGGGCTCTGGCTAGAACTACGAATGACCTGATTCTCGCCAAATGAGATACGTAGGCAACCTAAAATGGTGCGGTCATAACTTTTATTTCAACCCCAATCCGTTTTTCAAAAATTCCAATCAATTCAAAGTTTCTATTCCAAACTCTTTCAAAACCTCCATTATTTTCAAACTTCTTTCAAAACTTGCATCATGCATCATTCATCCAAAAAGTGATGACTAAATCCCTTTTTCAAAGTTCTAAAGTGGATATTAAGTGGACAATGGTAACCGGTCATTCTAGTGAGTGAACCAAGGGTGATTAGACATGTAGGTACCAAAAGGGCGGGGTAGGGTAATGATCTTAGGATATCTTCCCTACACGTAACCAACCCCCGAACCTTAGATTTCGATTTTTGAAAGACCAAAATGGAGTTATTTCAAAAAGGGCTTAAACATTTCCAAAGGTTGCCAAATAACCTATTTTCTTAAAAACCCTCTCTTGAGGGAGTTTTTGAAAAAACCTTTTCAAAAACTCTGAGTTTAATCTTCAGATTAACGCTTAGTTTTAGGTGCCCTAACTCACCTTTATCAAGTTAGGTGGCGACTCTTATTTTTTTAAAAAGCCCTTAGTCAAATCAATTTTCAAACCTAGTCGCACTTGTCCTTCTAGGAGGACGAGTTCTAGCGACAGAGCCGAAAGGACCTTGGACACCCAAAAATCGGGGCGCGACATAAGTTAACACCCGTTTGTTCCAAAGGATGACGCCAAAAGCTCTGAAATTGAACTTCATAGACTAAGCAATCTTGTTTGGAAGGAAGAGGGGTCATCTATTCTGCTACCATACAGTTAAAAGAATCCTCTTTGAAAAACCCCTTTTGAGCCCAATTATATTCCTTCGAAAAACCCGCACTGGTGATCACCCCTTACAATGGGCGAAAGCAAGCTCGAAGGAAAAAGTGACAAAAAAGGAGCATGGAGAGAAAGAAGGCCCCCTCCTACATCGAAAGAGGAGGGAGACAAGGCAATACTAAAAAAAAAAAAAAAAAAGAGAGAAGGGCAGTTGACGATTGATGCTTGTTGAGAGTCAATTGTGCAAGCAAGTAATACTGGGGCAAAAACTAAAAGAAAATGACAAGCCCTATATGGATGTGAGTTCGTACAAAAAGGAAAGAGAGAAAAAGGGGAAGATAAGCCCACAAAGATTTGAAAAGGTGATCACCGGTAAACCCCAGAAATAACATCACGCTTTGAGCCTTCCATACCCTTTTCTTTCAAAAACCCACAACCTGGCCACATTACAACCTACAGAAAGTCCCCTCAGATCAGGGAAGATTGCTTAGCCTAAATAAGTTCAAAAGAAAGTGGTGATATCTGAAAAAGAAAAGGGAACAAAGCAGCAAAGGCTTACTCAAGGCGGTTCTGGTTACTATTACCAGAAAAAAAAAAAATCGTTTGAGCCTGAATACCCCTTCATCATCCATTACCTAGCCTACATTACAATCCAAAGTAAAGTCTTCTCAGATTGAGGATGGAAACTGCTCGCTCCTTTGCTAAAGGCTACTTAGACTGTCACCCGAAAAGTCTACCAAATCAAACATAAGGCCCCCGAGAGAAAAATCAATTGAGTGACAGTTTCTCATATGAGAGGGAGGGGAGTCGGATCCAAAAAGGGAAACCCTAGGAACGGGGCATCTACTATCTCGCCGTGACAAGAAAAGGGCATAAAAAAAAAAAAAAGAAGGGGAGATTTTAGAAGAAAGAGCAAAATGCTGAAACGATGGTTTCTAATAAACACCCAACCTACCGCTGGGCTGGTCTACATAAAGCTATATACCTATATGCTTTGCCTGAATGTGTGCAACTGTATACTCACCTTTTTTACACTTACTTAAGGTTTGCATATATCCACCATTTCTTAAGCCTATCATGATTTTTGTACTCCTGTATTCACATCGTATCCATCATATATCCACATGCATGCATACAAAACAAGACTAGAAGAAAGAAATAATCATCATCGCATGTAAAGAAACAAAAAAGATAATAGAAATAATGTACATAAAATCATCGTACAGTCATCATCTATAATGGCCAACACATGGCCACAAAAACAGAAACAATAATTGTCGGTCTAACTAAAATCTCTAACTATATCCACAAGAAAAGCAAGGCGCCTCAAGGAGCAAGGTCGTCATCCAAGTCGAAGTTGCCTATATCCGGCACATACGGGGAGGGCTGACTAGAAGAAGCTCCAGCGTTATAAGGGCCCTGTATGTATGTAAAAAAAAAAATTGGCATTAGAACACGAAGGGATGCATAAGAAATATGAAAAATGAACCATGAATAACATACCCAGTAGGCCTCCATCCGAGATATGCGAGCAGTCAAGGCCTCCACCTCAGCACGGTACTGATTTCGTGCCTAGCAAGCTGCTAGGTACTCCTCCTCAGAAACAAAGCCCTGAGCTCGACGCCAAAGCTTCACCACCTCATGGCCGGCCACCTGTCCTCCGACCACCAGATCCAGCTAGGTGAAAGCGCCAATAGATCTCGCTCGGAAGTGAGCCTCATAATCCCCATCTGGCAGAAGCAGGAACCACTCACCAGGAACCCCCACTATATAAGGGATCTCTACACCAGCCCGATAAAGTCCAAACATATACTGGGGAGGATCCATGGCCTCGCAGAAGGTAGTATGAAGCTGCCGCCAGTGACGCTCCCCGAGATACGTCTCCCATGACACAGGGCCCCGAAAGGTGATCCGTGACCTGGATAAAAGGATAACGTCCCTCATGCTAGAATGCTGGATGGACCGGTGGTAGGGTGCCCAGGTCACATCTCGAGGCCTCAGCAACTCCAACTTAGCCATGAGGGCTACAAAATTTGTGAGCGAGGACCGCTGGACTACCTGCTGCCTAGCCTATCTCGTGGCCCACGGGAAGGCATCACCTGCTAACACCTTTGGTCGGCAAACTGGCAAATACTCATAGCTCCACCATACCAAAAAGGGCCAAAAGCTCATCAAGCTCCCCCAAGCCTCGGACGTCCTCACTCTCATCCCTCTTAAGAAGCAAGCGAAGGTGAAAGCGCCCCAATCAGCATAGTCTAACATGTCCAAATCCGCTACCAGGCTCACCAGAGACAAAGGGACTGTTGACCTATTATTGTTGCAAAAGCAACTAAAGACGACGTACAGCACTAACCGGCGCCTCATGATAATCTGGTCATCTGGAGAAGGCACAAAAGCAAAGGCTGTCTCTGCTGAGCATAAAAGCGAAGCTGGAAAACTCTAGCCCCCAAGCCCTGGCAACCCTAAGAGAAGACAGGCCTCCTCCAGAGACACGTCTCGTAAAGAGATCGGGACCCCTCCGAAAGATAGCCCGGTAATCATAGCCCAATCGACGGGGGTAGGTCTCAACTCAAAACCCACCAACTGTACAGTCCCTGTCTCCTCGAACCACCGCTCTAGCAACCCTATAGCGATCCCGTGATCAAGTTTGTCCGTCTGCAGGGTCATAAAAGCACCGAAACCAATCCGATGCAAAAAGTCTTGATAAGATGGAGCTGACGCCTGCATAGCCCTCAAGGCCGAGATATTGGCCCCTCTAAAGGAACTGTGGGTAAAGGATGGCATCCAACCGTAGCGCGAATACAGGCTCGAGTGGAATGCCAAGTCACGTAGCGGGGGGATATCAGGAATGGCTAGCTGGTCGTCGGTGAATGAGGTATCTCCCCGCCTGTCCCAAACGGAGGCCATACCGTATCCTATCCGTGGGTCCACGGACGAGTCAACCTCATCCTTAAATCTCTCATTGGGAGCCGCCGAAGGCTGCCCCATCACGAAGCTCCCACTAGAAGCTGTCCTGCTCGAAGATCGTTGTGACCCACTGCGGCCGCCCCGAGAAGAACTAACTCTACCACTACTCCGCGCGGAACCACCCCTACTGCCTCCTCACGCTGGGCTGCCCCGACCATACTACGAGCTGAACCGCTCCTGCTGCTACTCCTGGCCAAGCTACCCCGACTGCTGCCACCCTCCTCGAGCTCAATCCGCAGTGCCTTACCGTGGCGCCTCCTGTTCGGACCATCACCCCCGACCTCCGACATCCTTAAAAAAAAAATGATGACAACATTCAAGAGAGTCAATCAGTCACCATATGTGATAAGCACAAAGATAAATGCATCGATGTATGTACAAAAAAAAAGGGAAGAAAAGAAGAAAAAAAAGAGAGAGAGAGAGAGAGAGAGAGAGAGAGAGAGAGAGAGAGAGAGAGAAAGAAAAGAAGAAAAAAAAAAGAAAAAAAAAAGAGAGAAAAGAAAAAGTGGAAGGGCTACGGCCCCATTTATCACCGTTTAAAATTTCCAACAGTTTTTCAAGCTTTTCCCTCAAAAAGTTTGAATTCAAAATTTCAAAATCAGGTTTCTCGGGTTTTCCCCTTCACAAAACCCCCTTTCAAAATTTTCTAACAGTTTTCAAGCTTTTTCCACAAAAAGTTTGACTTCAAAATTTCAAAATTAGTTTTCTCGGGTTTTCCCCTTCACAAAACGCCGTTTCAAAATTTTCTAACGATTTTCAAGCTTTCTCCTCAAAAAGTTTGGGTCCAAAATTCAAAACCGGTTTTTCGGGTTTTCTCCTTCAAAAACCCTAGTTCAAAAATTTTCTAAGGGTTTTCAAGCTTTTTCCTCAAAAAGTTTGGGTCCAAAATTCAAAACCGGTTTTTCGGGTTTTCTCCTTCAAAAACCCTGGTTCAAAATTTTTCTAAGGGTTTTCAAGCTTTTTTCTCAAAAAGTTTGGGTCCAAAAGTCCAGACCGATTTTTCGGGTTTTTTCCTTCAAAAACACTTGTTCAAAAATTTTCTAAGGGTTTTCAAGCTTTTTCCTCAAAAAGTTTGGGTCCAAAATTCAAAACCGGTTTTTCGGGTTTTCTCCTTCAAAAACCCTAGTTCAAAAATTTTCTAAGGGTTTTCAAGCTTTCTCTTCAAAAAGTTTGGTTCCAAAAGTCCAGACCGGTTTTTTGGGTTTTTTCCTTCAAAAACCCTGGTTCAAAAATTTTCTAAGGGTATCCTACTTAAGATGATTCATTCCCATCCATAGGGAAATCACATTTCCATTTAGTAACCTTATTAAGGGAAATGCCAAATTCGAATGGAACAAGGAGCATGCAAAGGCTTTCGAGACAGTGAAAAAGGCATTGGCATCCCCTCGAACCATAATGGCACCATAGCCAGGGAAATCCCTATTACTATATTTAACCTTGACATCCCGATTCATTAGAGTTCTTCTAGTACAGGAAGTAGAAGGGTAAGAAAGGCCCATTTATTACATTAGCTGGAAGGTAAAAGGGCCAAAGTAAAGATATACGCCTATTGAGAGGCATTGCCTCGCATTTATCTTCACTGCCCAAAAGCTAAGACAATAATTTTTGGCCCATTCGATCCAAATCATCACTTGAAGTGATCCAGTTTAGTACCTACTGACAGGACCTGACATGATGGGGAGAGTGGCCTGATGGCTCTTGGGACTGGCAGAGTTTGAAATCGCATGTATAGCTTCCAGAGCCATAAAAAGCCAAGCCTTAGCTGATCTTCTGGTCGAGTTCCCAAGTGGAGGGCACGAGCCGATTAACAAAACACTACCTTATGATGGATTCGAAAAGGCTACAGCCATGGTGGATGGCGAATTTTGGAATCTGCGATTTGATGGCTCCTCAGTAGTAGGAAATGGTGGCCTGGGCATCGTGCTAACCAACGAGAAAGGGTAAAAATCCAGTTGTTGTACAAACTCCAATTCAAATGCTCTAACAATAAGGCCGAATATAAAGCTCTTATACTCAGACTCCTCGCAGTGGAAAGGCACGGTGGAAAGGCATCAGGTAAAAAGACTCAAAATTCTGCGTGATTCTAACTTAGTGATCAAGTAGGTCACCAAAAAGTTATCCCTCAAAAAGCCAGCCCTAGCCGCCTATAAAACTATTATTCAGTGACTCCTCGATAAGTTCAAATAAGTTGAGATACTATACAAAGCCAGAACTGGAAACTGTTTTCCTGATGCCCTCGCAACCATTGGGGCAAAAGTAGATGTACTTGAAGAGCAAACTACCATAGCTATTGAAAAAAGAGCCAAACCGTCTACAACTCTATGTCATCACCTTGAAAACCTCCTTGAAGACTGGCATGGGGGAATTGCCAAATAATTGAAAATTGGAAAAGGAAACCTGTCGATCTCGCAATTGGCACAATTCACAGTCTTGCAAGGAGAATTATATTATCGAGACAAAGGCAGACCTCTAGGTTAATGTGTATGCCAAGAGGAGGCTAGTCTTAGGTTAAAATAGATACATGAACAATCATACATGGAAGGTGACATAAGCCTTTATAGAATAATCCAAAGACAATGTTATTACTAGCTAGATATGAAGTAGGAAGCAGCCAGTGTGCGGAAGAATTGCTCAAACAGTCAATTATTTTTTAAAGAAGATTAATCATGCTTCGCCGAACAATTGGATAATTGGAGGACAATTTATAAGGATTATCTCAGAAAAAGCTCTCTCCCACCAGATCCTGGAGACTCTACTTGAGTAAAAAAGAGGGCATCGCGGTTCTTCAACGACGGAAATGATTTATACAAAAAAGCTTTTGAGGAGGTAATCTGCAATGCCTCACCGGTAATGGCATCAAGCAAGTCAGAAGCACGAGAACTTGGTTCATGCACTTGCTGTAGACCTTCACAGTTTAACGACTCCTTAGCCATTCCACACTTGGGCCATGGGTCTCATTAGAACATCAAACCTCCCTCGAAGGGGAACCAGTGGATACTTGCAGCCACCGAAGACAGTTCCAAGTAGGTCGAAGCAAAGTATTTAAAGAAACCTAGTGGCACAGCTGTTGTAAATTTTATTTGAGAGAACATCATTTACCAATTTGGGATACCAAAGATTATCCTCTCAGATAATGGGACCCCATTCGTTAATAAGCATGTGAGGCAGGCTCTCGCTTCTTATGGGATCAAACACAAGAAGTCAACGTCGTATTATCCTAAGGGAAATGGCCAGGTTGAGGCTACTAACAAAACATTGATCAAAATCATCAACAAATCCTTGGATGAGCAAGGAGTAGCCTAGGTAGACCACCTCATCACAACATGATGGGCTTACTGAACTTTAAAAAGGAAGCCTACTCAAGCAACCCGTTACTCACTAGTTTATGGGTTAGAGGTTGTTTTACCTATAGAACTACAAGTGCCATCAGCCCTTCTAGCCCTTGCTATGGGGATGAGCCTAACATCAAGGGAGGATGAGCTCAAGGCAATTAACGAAAAGAGGGATAAAACTTCTTAGAAAATGGCTAAGTACTACCAATCCTTGGCAAAGGCTTACAATCAAATGGCAGTCAAACGAAACTTTGAGTTAAATGACCTAGAATGGAAAATAGTTAATCTAATTATTAGAGGGCTACCCATGCCAAAATTTGCAGCCAAGTGGGAAGGACCTACCAGATAGTGAAAAAGCATTCAAGTGGATATTACAAACTAGCACGAAGTAGTGATGGTTTTCAAACTGGTCCGATCAATGTAAAGTTCATTAAAAAAATATTATCCCTAGAGTCATTCCACTAAGTTCTGATATTTTGGTTTAATGTTGAGAAAGGTGAATCCAGCAATGTAATCAAAGGTGGCTCAAAAAGCCCAATATTACTAATAAAAAATTTGTCTTTTACATAAAAAATAGGCAAGTACACTTTCATTTACAAAGGAAGGCAAGCTTATGCCATTCCTAGATAATTCAGCACGCGCTGCCAATAACTGCCTCTCACTCTCCTCAAAGGTAAGGCGCGCATCTTCAAATACTTGTCAAGCATCTTCAAAAGCTCTTTCCAAACCTTCCACAGCAATGACTTGTGCTTTGTATGCCTTCATTCTCGAGGCACTGTTGATCCTGTTTCTCAACCATAAGAGCTTGAGACATATCTACTCTAAGTTTTTGATAGTAAAGAGCACTGAAGTAACGTCTTTTTCTTCAACTTTGCCAACTTGCTTGGTTGACCACTGCTATAGCAACTCTCCCAACTTCTCAAGCATGATAGACTGAAGATGAGAACTCTTGAGCCTAAAGCCTGTAAAAGTGTCTAGATACAAGCTCTGGGCACGCTCAAGAAACGGAAGTTGCTTGAGGTCAACCCAGAATCTCCCAAAGTTGGTCTTCCCTTCAACACCATCCTCGAAGGTAAAAGTTGGTGATTTCCCTTTAGCATTATGAGAAGTATGCCCATTAGAAGAGGGGTTTGTCATAATCATTGTAGGAGTCACCAAAGGGGCATCTTCAGGTCCTATGGACGAAAGCCTCAGTATAGGGATGTTAATAGTAGCACCTTAAAGGAAACCTTGAGAAGGAGAGGGTATAGTCCTTGAAGAACTAACACGTTGAGTCAAAGGGGTTGATTGCTCACCTCGACCTGCTGAAGTGGCATGCTGAGGAGCTTTCCCCACTGAAGGAGTAGACAGGGTCTCACCCCTAACTACGGGAGGGGGTTTGAGTGACTAACTCCAATGGCGACATTGTAGCCACTACAAAGGATCAAAGACGAGAGGAGCTTCATCTTCCCCTGGGTGTGAAGGAGTAATGGATGGCAAAGTTTCAAGTTCACTAGGGAAATTGCCAACACTTAGATTAGCAGGAGCTTGCTAATGAATAGTTTCGAAGCCAAGAGTAACCATCTCAACCTCAAAAAACTCTGGCTCGGGCCCTCTCAAGAGCAAGGGTTTTGCAAGGGTCTCTACCTCCAGGAGGAAAAAATCAACAAGTTTTTAGAACTTGTCTTTTCTCTCGAACAAGTAAGGGGCTCGACGCCAGCCAATGCAAGGAGGAACAGGCCTGGATGGCAAGAGGGCTCCCATGTCCTCTGTATCTACCCCAGCGCCAGTCTTCTTCCTTTTCGCCATGAACGAGGTGCGAAGAGTGAGAAGGAAATTGAGTAAAAAAGGTGTTCGTTAAAAAGCTTCTGTGAGCAAATGAAGCAAGACGTGAAGGAGTTGTGAAATGAAAAAGGCTGAGACAGAACGGGTATATATAGGTGTGTCTAGCCATGCTTGAAAAGATGCGCCATTTAATTCCCGCTATTATGTCGTTTTGAAACCAAGCGAAAAGCTACAACAGATGGACAGCTGGGTGACACTTCAAAATGAATGTAGTGATGACAACGTCTCTGAACAGCCATCATTAATGAGACTCATGCGAGTTTCAAGCACACGTTATAAAAACAAGAAGCATCGTATTAAAGCGAATGACGTTTGGTTACAAATAAAAATAATAATGTATAATAAAAGTATGAAATCTTTGTATATTACTCAATCCTTGAAAAATGGACAAAAACAATGCAGTATGACATGTAATATGCACGTGCGGTACTTAAAGAAAAGTTTACCACACACCAAGGGGCTAAAGGTAGGCAATATCAAGCCTTGTCTCAAAACGATGACATTTTAAAAGAATACCCTCGAATAGAAGGGCACCTAAGTCAAATGGTAGAACTTGAGATATTCGTCACAGCAGGACAGAGGTATCGCGTGGATTGGTGGCTAAGGATAGAGGATTATTGGGGTGAGAGACATCACTTCGAACCCAAAAGACCTCAAGTCTCTTGGAGTCTAGGAAAACCTCTCTGCCTCAACCTAACTAGCAGAGAGAATCTTGAGCACATTGCTTTAATAGCCACGTGTTATTCATATATACATCAAGTACGCCTATAAATAAACCCTACTACCACAAAGATAAGAAAGGACAAAGAGAGGAAGCAAAGTCCTACCAAAGTACTGCTAGAATACTACTGCCATTATCTCTCTATTCACAGTCAATTCTGTCATTCACCTTTATACGATCCTACTATCCTTGTTGATCCCCTGATAATTTCTATCTCTTCGTACTCATAGTTTACATCACCTTCGATTTCAAACTTAGAACCGAGTATTGCAATATATTAATTAATAGTTTCAAATTTTTGAATCGCAGTAGTTGTGATAAACCATGAACCATTGATTTAAAAATATTGTTCTCCAAATATAGTTATATTGCTAAACGACAATGTAAAATGATGAGGCCGAAAGGTAATGAACACTGAACACCTAATAAGTAAGCTTAGGTCTAGGCTTAGGCTTAGCCTTAGGTGTAGCCCAACAATGGTTATTCACTGTCAAATAAATAAATAATAATAAAGAATAATTACAATAATATCTTAAATTTTTAAACTTTAAAATGTGATATATTGACCATTTAATTTGTATCAATTAATATCTTTTATTAATAATTTAAAAATAAATAAATAATTATTATGTGACTTTTACATGTATTATCAAAAGTATAATTTTATACTTAAATAAATCTTCTTTTATTATAATATTTATTTAATAACTTTGATGTCCCTTAAAATAATATATAAATATAAGGATTATATAAAAGGTATTTTAATTATTAAATAATTATTAAAAAAGAATGTTAATTTGGGTATAAATTTATACTTTTATGAAATATGTAAATTATATAATAATTTTTTATCTATTGTCTTGATAAATTGTTATTAAAATGTATTAATTGATATAAATTAATAGCTCATAGATCAATGTGTTATATTTTATATGAGAGTTTAGTGACATCATACATAATTTAGTGGTGGTGCAATAATTACCCTTAAGGAAAAACTCACAATGTGAGTAAAGCATACCAATCCATTATTGCGGATACGCTCCTATCTCAGGAGCGTGAAACTTGTAGACTTTGGGTAGTTTGACTTTTGAACAGAGAAAGGCGTTAGGCTGTAACGTGCGTATGGTTGTATTTTATAATTGCATGTATTTGGGGCTTAACCACTGCCCGTTTGGAACAACGTTTTTTTTGGCCGAATAAGTTGCTTAAAAAGAATATATAAAATAAGCTAGTTTAAAAAAAGTTTGCTGGGACCTACGTGAAAAAACTTGGTTTGTGTATTTTAAATGCTATATATACTCTTATTAAGTTTAAATATTTTTTAATTATTTTAATTAGAAAATAAAATAAAATTATTTAACAAAAGAAAATTTAAGGTAAATAAATTAAATTAATTCCATTGCATACACAAATATCCTATAAACCCCTATAAATTTCGTGGAGAATCAAAAGGACAAAAGATAACTTAAAATAGCAAAATAAAGAGGTGAATATAAAAATAAAAGTCCTGCATTTAAGTGTATGTATATATTTTTGATGATACGTGTATATATATTTAAACATATTTTTTTAGGATAAAAACTAAAAGTTGTATTACAATTGTATAGATCGACGATATAATTTATTTTGTCATCCAAAGCATCGGTTTAAAATTTTTATTTATTACTATTATTGTTATCTCAAAGGTAGTTTTGATAAATTATAAGAGTTGAATTTCAATTACCTTCATTAATGGGGTAGTTGTTTTGGAAAATGAATATATTATATAGTATTTTATCTCATTAACAACTCTTAAATGAATATCTTCTCTCTGAGTTATAATTGTATGAAATATACAACTCTTAAATAAGTGTCTTTCTTGTAAGTTATACTTCGTATAAAATCCACTACCTTAATTAAGGCTAAACATGCATGCATATGTTAGAATGTTTAGCTTTAAATAAATGTAATCTGTTTCATACAAATTACATATTAGAAACTACGAGAAAGACATCATTTAAGAGTTGTTAATAGATAAAATACTATATAATGCTTTCATTTTCAATATAACTACCAAGTTAATTACGAAAATTAAAATTTAAACTCTTGTAGTTTGTCAAAATTACCTTAAGAGACAACTCATGTTAGTTACTTAAAATTTTTAAACACATGCTTGTATTACACAATTATTACTAAATTCAAAATTATATGGTCATTACATAGTCTTCATCCTAAAAATTGTATTTACGTATATATATATAATTTAAATGCAATACGTTGATTTATATTCTCCTATTTATTTTGTTATTTCAATTCATTTTTTGTCTTGTTAATTTCTTACTTGGCGGAATTTGCAGGGCTGTGTGATACATTAACTCCATTGTCTTGTGTTATACACTTAAATTTAAAATGCTAATAATACCTCTACTAAGTTTACATATATTTCTATTTGTTTTAACTAAAAATCTAAATGCAAGACAATGGAGTTAATGCATTTTACGTTTCGAAAAATATCATTAAGAGCTGTGGAGTTAATGCCTCATTTTTCAAGGAAAAAAATTAAACCATTAACTCTTATTTTGTTTGAACATATGCCCCGTGGCAAATGTTAGAATTTACCATAATAAGCAAGGAAAAATCTCATTTTTTCCATTCTACTTGGACATATATTCAGTTTTGCCCTCTTACTTTTAAAATTCCTATTCCTTTATTATTTTTGTCCCACTTTCAATGACATTTTGAAAAGTCTTTTTTCACTTTACCCCTAATGTATATACTAACCTAAATGATGATTAACCCACAAATTTTTTTTTATCTCACTTATTAGTTGTAGTTGCTATTTTCTGAATCCTACTTATTAGTGGTAGTTACTACTTATGTATTTGGGGTTATTATTAAATTCAATAAAAAAATAGGTATTTATTATTTCTGTAGCACAATATTTTATTACACTAACATAGTAACTAATAGTTAGATTGAGAAAAATGCATTATAACTTACAAAAAAATGTATACTTTTTAACTTATCTTTAACTTATAAAAGTAAAAAAGTAAAAAATATTTTAACTTTTTTTGTTTATAAGCTAAAAACGCAAAATTAAAAAAGCTTTAAAAAAAAAAAAAGGGTATCAAACGGCCCTCTACTCTTATTTGCCATGGACTCTTTTAGATTAAAAAGGAATTGTGAATCAAACTTTCTAGCGTGAGCACTTAGAGCAGTCCTGGCATGCTCGGGCTAATACAAAATTTATATCTTTAGATTTTTCGAATGAGTTCTTCTTTCTAATTAGTAACGTTTTTTTTTTTTTTTTGAATCAAAAGTCAATTTATTTTTATACGACAATACACATAAAATGAAAAAGTTCTCTATAAAAAACTAAAAAATTCTAACTGCTTTTAAGACATACAAAAGCAGAACTTAAGAAGATGTTTGGTAAACCAGTGACTTGCGAGAGGAAAAAGTAAGCCAGGAGCGATGGTACATGATATCATTTCAATCCCCCTATCATATGCATTGCACTTCATATTCACGACAACTATCTAGAAATCCATTTGTGCCTTTTAAGTCATTCATGCTTGTAATATTTAATTGTGATGCCCCATTCATTATATATCTCATATTTTTCATTAATTTTGCAAATATACAATTACTTTACTTAAAAAAATACATATCAAAAGAACAAGTTCAAAGGGGTCTCCAACATTGGTCCAAAAACACAAACACACACACACAAAATCCAATAACCAAGACATCCCACAAGCATGTTCACCCCATGCATAAATAAAACATATATGTATACTTATAATGTGTACACATGATCGTCTCTCCGTAAATTTTTCTTTTTAACTTTGATCGTGTCAAACATTTTGTCAAAAACTTGACACTCAGTCACATCAACAAAAGTTAATGCATCATTTTTCAAGAAAAAAAAAAGTTATACCATTAACTCTATTTGATCGTATGCCCCGTGGCAAATGTTAATTTGCCATGGTGAGCATGAAAAAATCTCATTTTTGCCTTGCTACTTGGACTTATATTTAGTTTTGTCCTCTTAAGCTTCAATGACATTTTGAAAAGCCTTTTCTTACTTTACCCCTAATGTATTTACTAACCTAATGATGATTAAGCAACAATTTTTTTTTTTTTTTTTTATCTCACTTCTTAGTTGTAGTAGCTACTTTTTGTATCCTACTTATTAGTGGTAGTTACTATTTATGTATATGGAGTTATTATTAAATTCAATAAAAAAGGTATTTATTATTTCTATAACACAATATTTTATTACACTAACATAGTAACTAATAGTGAGATTGAGAAAAATGCATTATTACTTACGAAAAGACGTTATGTATACTTGAACACAAAATTTAAATAATGAAGAATTCATAGACATTTTATCATATATGTAAATGACTACCAAACCAAATAAAAAATAAAGTTGAGAAAAATTCTTCCCCTAAATAATTTTTTATTATGAGAAAAATGAGAATATAATGAACAGTAGTTGCTAAATGATATTTTTTTAAAGCATGATTATTATAGTTATAAAGAAGTAGAGCAAAAATGGAAACAATGGGTATCTTTAAAGTATCTCCAAAATAAGAGGGTAAAACTAAACATAGATTTAACCAGGAGGACAAAAATGAGATTTTCTTTCTTAAAGCAAAACGCCACGATGTATGTTCCACGGGTTTGTTGGGCATTGTCATGCACACACATCATGGTGTGTATTCTTTTTCCAAAATAGATATGTTTTTGGTTCACGCGGTAGTTACGTGTGGGACACATCATGATATGTTTTTCAGTTTTTTTTTTTATTTTATTTTTTTTAGTTTATAAGTAAAAAATTAATTTTTTTAACTTTTTTTTTTTTTTTTGCGCTTATCTTTAGTTTACAAAACCAAAGAAGTAAAATAATTTTTTTTTTTACTTATAAGTCAAAAACGCAAAATTATAAAAATTAAAAACAAAAAAATTGTACCAAACGGACCCTCAACTCTTATTTGTTATGACTCTTTTAGATTAAAAAGGAATTGCGAATCAAACATTCTAGCGTCCACACTTAGTACAGCCCTGGCATGCTAGGGCTTTATCTAATACAAAATTTATATCTTTAGATTTTTTGAATGAGTTCTTCTTTCTAATTAGTAACTTTTTTTTTTTAAAATCAAAAGTCAATTTCTTTTTATACATGATCACAAAATGAAAAATTTCTCTATAAAAAGCTAAACATTTTTAACTGCTTTAAGACATACAAATGTGGACCTTAAGAAGACGTATGGGTAAACCAGTGACTTGCGAGAGAGAAAAGTAAACTAGAAACGACGGTATATAATATCAGTTCAATCCCCCTCTCATATGCATTGCACTTCACATACAAGACAACTCTCTAGAAATTTTTTTTGGCCTATTTAAGTCCTTCATGCTTGTAATATTTAATTGTGGTGCCCCATTCATTATATTTCTCATATTTTTCATTGATTTTTGCAAGATTTTACAAATATACAATTACTTTACTTAAAAAAATACAAATCAAAAGAACAAATTCAAAGTGGTCTCCAACATTGGTCCCAACCTAGGTCACCTAATCTATGGGCCGAATTGCGCACTCAAATTAGCGCTTTCAGAGCCAAATTCGGTCAAATTACAAGAACTGCATGGAGCATGTTCAAAGTATCAAGTGCTGCTCGCGGGAATCGAACAAAGGCCAAGAGCGAATTTTAAAAAAAATATTACCACAAAGCAACAATGTTTGCATTTATAAGTCAATTCTAACTTAAAAGAATATATATGAAAAATACTTGAAACAAAAATCATATAATATAGAATCTTATAACATAATCATTATATATCTACTCAATAAGACTATATTGATTAATAATAGGAGTAATTATACTTTACTCTTGTGATTTAAGCCAAAATTAGATGATTCCCGATTATTTAAAGGTGAACACATAACCCTTTTGTGGTTTGGACTTATCTACAAAACAGATAGAAATCGTTAGATTTAACATAAATTCTATCATACATGTATTTTTGTTATTTTATCTCTCTAAATTAGAATATCAAAAAGACGATTTGGTAAAATAACCAAAAAAAAAAAAAAAACCTCAATAAGTGAGGCTTTATTTTGGTATAAAATGGTCAAATCACATTTTTAATGTTCTAATTTGGTGAGATAAAAAACAAAAATATCCTTATAACATAATTTCCTTTTAATCTAATAGTTTCTATCTATTTTGCAGATAAGTTCAAACCACAAGAGATTATGTGTTTACTTTTAAATCATAAAGAGGTCATTTAATTTTGATTCAAAATACAACGGGATAAAGTATAATTATTTCTTAATATTAAGACTCAATAACATTTAGCAATAAAAAATTTAATTATATTAAATTATAAAAATAATATAATATAGACACTCTTGAGGCACTCTTAATCTCTCGAAATTTGAAAATGAATACTCTTACTTATCCACACCTTCTCGCGCTCGCGTTTCACAAACTTGCGACTTAGGACCCAACACGCGCCAAAAAAAAAAAACAAAATTTCAATAACCAAGACATCCCACAAACATGTTCACCCTATCCATAAATAAAACATATATGCATATTTATAATATGTACATATGATTGTGTCACCGTAACTTTTTTTTTTTAACTCTCATCGTGTCAAACATTTTGTCAAAACTTGACACCCAGTTCATGTCAACAAAAGAGATTTGTTAATACATATGTAATACCAAATTTATTATTTTTTTAACAACATACTAGATTCATGTTAATATATATATGTAAAACTCATTTGCTTATTTTTAAAAGTGATAAAATATTTTTACAAAACATAAACTCTCAAGTTTAATATTTTTCTCCATGGCCCATGTAGTGAACTACCATTCTTATAATACAATACAAAAAAATTTATATAATTTATATAAATAATGCCACCGCAAAAACTCGAAAAAAATATAGCACTGGAAACTGGAAATCATGGACAAACCATACAAAAATAAACAGTAATTTTTTTTTTTTTTATTGGTGTATGTATTTGTGCGTATTGATGAATTATATACTCAAGAGTCAACAACCCACAATGCCCTATAAAATGGATATGCATGAGCAAAATGCCAAAACGTGAAGGAAAGAAATGTTGCTCTCTCTCTCTCACAGGCTGAACCCAATTTGGAGTTGCCAAGTTTTACTTTTTGGTCGAGTTAGAACTTGAGATTTGGTTGAGTTAGAGCTTAGAAGTTTGGTGAGGCGGGTGTGGTGGAGAAATGGCCGTATCCAGAGTCACCGCCAACGACGTCTCTGAGGCCGGAACTCCCCTGCTTGGTGACATCGTCGACGGCGTCGTCGACTACAAGAATGGCCCAGTCATCAGATCCAAATCCGGAGGTTGGCGATCCGCATCTTTCATCATAGGTAACACATACACACCCAATCGTAATACACGATTTTGTATACACGTATATTGGAAGTTGAATTGAATTTTAATCGCAGGTGTGGAAGTGGCGGAGAGGTTTGCGTATTATGGGATAAGCTCCAACCTCATCAGCTATCTGACCGGGCCGCTCGGCCAGTCGACAGCGACAGCGGCGGAGAACGTGAACGCTTGGTCCGGCGTGGCGTCGCTTTTACCGCTTTTGGGAGCATTCGTTGCCGATTCATTCCTCGGTCGATACCGAACCATTGTTATTGCTTCCGTGCTCTATATCCTGGTTAGTTAATGCTTCTACTTTATCACGTCTCGCACTTTTGTTTCCAGAAAACACTTCTTTTGTTTCCCAAAGTGAATTGAGGATTGTTTTGAGGTACTTGTACTTTGTGCTTTAAGTGCTGTTAACTTATTCTGACAACCATAATACTGGTAGATGGAGTTAGAAGTGCTTTTGTTAACTTGCAGCAACAAAATCTTAGCCATTAGGTGGATCGAAGGTGGGCAGAGGGGTTTAGGGTTCTCATGGGGCTACATTCATGGTCCACGTTTGGTAGCAGGGAATTCATGGTGTGGAATTAAAATTGAAAACCATCTTAGCCTAAATTTCAAATTTAGCTTCCAATTGCAGGGCACCATATGGATCCTCGTTCTACACTCCAGCACTGACTGGATTTTTATTGATTTTTAAAGGTATTAAACCTAACTGATTTGTTCTAGGTTCGTTAGGCACTCGGAAATAGTTTTTCAAGGTACCGTTGGTAGGGGTCAAGACCATTTTGTTACACGATTGGAATAATAAGCGTGTTATATTAGGTTATTACCGTTTTAATCTCATTTTGTGTGTGTGCGTGTGCGTGTGGAGGTGGGAAGATAAGAGGGGGGGGGGGGGGGGGGGGGGGGGGGGGGGTGTGCCTGAGGACCATTCCTTTTGGTGGTTTTAACACGCCTTGGTCTGGTATGTTTGGGTTTTTGGCATTTTTTATCACATTCTCATTTGACATCTCTGAAAATAAAGAGAAATGCATTTCTTACCATAGGAAATTTGCTTTTTAAGATAGTATGTTGCTTTTGCTGAACGATGATGAATGCAACTTGTATGCTGTGGTCTGGAGGCACACAACAAGCAAGAATCAACCTTATTTTCTGTTGTAGTTGTTTAAATGGTTCAATATATCTCGTATAATCCTATAATTATATATGTATATGATTGCAAGAGTTTTGCTACTTGCTCCACAACTATATCCTTTTGTCAAATGTAGATAACACGGTTCAATATTCAATTGCATTACATAAAGAGACTGTTTTTAGTCAATTGACAAGGCTTGCTTGATAGAATCCATAACATCTGATGATGGTGAGATTTTGGGCCATTTGTCTTTAATAAATCTTTTTCTTATACCCTCCAAGCCAACATCTTGGAACAAAAAAAAGGAAAAAAGAAAAAAGAAAAGAAAGAGGGGCAAAGAAGAAAGAGAATATAAAGAAAGAAACGGTTAGGTGATTGATGCATATCCAAGTAGAAAACCCAATGATTCTGAGCGTGGCTCTAAGCCGGTGAATTAGAATAAACTTTTTAATATGGATGGGTTGGAAACACAAAGGAAATGATTCCTGTGTAATCACAAAGAAGTGATTCTGTTATTGATCCAATAACTAACTAATTTGAAGTTTGAGTAAAATATAGGTCATTTATTAAAAAACTAAAACAGGGCAGCTGCACAAGACTCCTGCCACAACAAAGTCTGGGAGGGTTACATATATGCAGTTGTACCCTTGTGTGCACAGATGATGTGTTTGTGTTTCGAGCCAATGATTCCCAGGTCACAATGAAGCAACCTTATCAACACGCTGAAGCCCGACCTGTCATTAAAAAACTGATTAGATTAGTTGCAAAATCAGTTAGTTTATAACATTTGTCATGCATTAGTCCAACTTATAAAAAATAAAAATAAAAAAGCAAAAAAGTGCCATGCATTATTCCAAATTCTTAAATGTAAAGGAGCAATAATTACATTTTTTTACTTTGTTTTATTGTTCCTTTAATTTTATTGTCTTGTCATGTGTTGGTCCCAATGTCCCATAGTGTGGAGGGTGTAGCTATAGCTGTGCTATGAATTTACAAAATCGCTTACCCTATGACATCAATTTTGATGTAAGTCTATCTAGCGTGTCCTTAGAAATCATTCATCAATGCGATTTAAGTGTGTAAGATTATGTGTTCTATTTATTGTATAGAAAGCATAGCTACCCCGAAGTAATTGTGACAATGACTTGTTGAGTTGAGTTGAGTTGATTTGTTGTATAGATTATCTGATGGATTTTAAAAAAAAAAAAAAAGTTCCATATTAATCAACTTTGAACTTAGATGATATTTCTAGAATCAGTCAGATTGCAAGATTGGAAGCAACCTGGTTTGTTTGTTTATGGTTTTGTTTGGGCTGCTGCTCCTGAGATGTTGTCTCGATTAGTCCAATTTACAAGCTTGGAAAGAAAAATATAATAGTTAATATATTAGTTAGTAGCTTCTTTTCTTCTTGGATCAGAACTAATTACTGGTTTGGAATTACTTTTTATGGGCTCTAAGATTGTGGAAATCCACTAATTAAAGCTTATTTAACCAAATTGGAGCTTTCCCTCTTATTTATTAAACGAGGAATTAGCTCTTGAGATTGTCCAATATTGTTCTTTTTTCTTTTTTCTTTTTTCTTTTTTCTTTATTTTTGATACATAGAATGAGGAATTTTCTTTTCTCCTCTCCGTTTCTCTGTCTTTCTCTCTCTTGTTGGTTTGGATGATTCTTTGTTTCAACAACCTGCTAATGTAGCTTGACATTGTTAAGAAACTATGAGAATTGCATGCTACAAAATTATATGTATTAAGCCTGAACAAGGAAAAATATGACCAAAAGATGAGAATGAAGAGTTTCATAAGCATTATCTCATACCTTGCTGTAACTGACAAATAAGATTGCTTGCCATATTTTTAGTTTTCAATATTAGGCTCGCCTTGTGTCTATAAGCATTACAAATTTAGCAATAATTTTTACTTTGTGACGAAGTGATTAGAAATTTTATGAGCATGTTTAAAATTGAAAGTTTTTAGTGCAGTTATATATATGAGCCAGCATTGGTTCTCTGTAACTTTTTGTTAGGTACTTCTACTCTGAGAAGGTTGCCTTAAGAAATGTGAAAAGTTAGGAATTTGAAAGGATCCTGTTGAAGGAGGGAAAAAGGTAACAAACAATGAGTTGGGTGGACAGGGGCTTCTAGTAAAGTGTTTTCTTCCTATTATTTCCTTTACTTTCTTGGTGCGGAGCTTGTCGCACATTCCCTTGTACTTGATTATTTGATTAGACATTTACTCTAAGAGCTGGGATAAGAGTTCTATTAGTTGAATATGACATGCTCAATGGATTAGTTGTTTGACCGCTTGAATTGGTATTGAAATTTGGTGTAAAAGGTTGTAAATGACGCACACATGCGACTAACTAAAATTGGAGAGACTTACTTTTATTTGAAGTGGAGATATGAGAAGAAACAATAAAAGAAATAATAGTTAATTGGATGAGGTGGGGTTTCCTAAGCATAAAAGTGCTTTCTTCAGTTAGCAAAGGGGATTTTTGAAATCAACTTTCTATACTTGCCAAGGGATGCATGTTAAAATGCAAGGTCACTATAAAATGAAGAGTGTAGCTGTTGGGCTTTAAGCGTTCAGCTAGATTGTCATGTCGAACTACATACCGGTGATTGAGTAAAGAACACGTCAGTAGCATATGATATTTGAACAACTTTCGATTGATTTTCCTCCTAACAGCTTGTAAATCTGTATTTTACTTGCAAAACTTGCATCACAAGTAGATTATACTACATTAGTTGATTTCACGGGTTCTTTGGAAGTTATTCATTAATTTGGTGCCCTTTTCTGTGTCTAAACCAGTTGTTATGCTCTAAACCTTCATCAGATGATGTCATGATGCCCCATTACTATGAGGAGAAAAATTGATATGCTTTCTGCTACCAAAACTGATCTTGACATGAATGCTTCCCCATACCATCCCAACCCTTTACCCACTAAAAAGTGAATAGCTGAGCCTTCATAAAATGAAGTCTCACAAAATCAGGTTGCTATCAAAGATGTAAAAATGAAGGTCTTTGAAAATAACAACACCTTTGTGTTCCGAAAATTTCAGTACCCATTGCAAGTCAAATTTGTGTCCAGCTGTTATACAGTCAAACGGCATGGGGCATCAAACAATGTGAAGTTTTCTCCGGTGACCCTTAACCTTGGTTCAGACGATATTTACCTTCAAACGGTGTACCATTAATTCGATTATCTTGGAATTTTGCTGTTCAGTGAAGGGAGGGGCCTTTACGCAGAGGACCAGTTCAGATCAAACTTAACTCAATTTAACTGCTGATTGTACCTGCAATAGTAGGTGCGAAATAATGTGGAAGGGTATAGATAACCGTGAGTTGTACCATAGGTTCTCAAGAGTTTTGACTATGATTTCATACTTGGATTGATTCTTTCAGTTTACACCACACCACCAACTTAAAGAAAATTTAAGTTATAAATTGCAGCTGAATAATGTGAACTTCTGTCATGTTCTGGTCATCTAAGTGAGTGCTCCGGGTCTCTAAAGCTCCAAGACTACAGCTACAACACTTGTGAACTCAGCTTCTTTGATTACTAGAAAGTTCTGACTTGATTGGTATGAATAACCAATAGACTGTTTTTCAGCATAGTGATCCAGGGTATCTACTTTATCTCAGATGCTAATAATGTTAATTTTGGATTGGGATGAATCATAGGGACTTGGGCTGTTGACCCTATCAGCTGTGCTTATGTCCCTCAGCTCTTCTGGCTGCCAAAGTACCGCCAATGTCGGTCCATGTTCTCCTCCTCAGCTTCAAGTTGTCTTCTTTTTCTTCTCCCTATATCTAGTGGCAGTTGCACAAGGAGGGCACAAGCCTTGTGTTCAGGCTTTTGGAGCTGACCAGTTTGATGCACAAGATCCACAGGAGTGCAAAGCCAAAAGCTCATTCTTCAACTGGTGGTATTTTTGTTTATGTTTTGGTACTTTGACGACGCTATTGATTTTAAACTACATTCAAGACAACCTTAATTGGGGTCTTGGGTTTGGGATCCCCTGTATTGTCATGGCCTTTGCACTGGTCATATTCCTGCTTGGGACTACAACTTACCGGTTTAGCAGCAAAAATGATGAAAAAAGCCCATTTGTAAGAATCGGTAGGGTGTTTGTTAAAGCGGCAAGGAATTGGCAAACCAGCCCTATGGCAATGGCTATTGAAGAGGAAGCTCGGGGAATCCTACCTCACCAGGGTTCAGACCAATTCAAGTAAGACAGTAACTTTCTGCCTACAATGGAATTTGTGAAAATAAATCCTCTTGTTTTGTTCTTGTCTGGAAAATGATTTAAAAAATAATAAATTTTATTCTTGAAAAATATCAGTTTGTTTTACTTACAATTCGAACGAGTTCATCGGAAGCCTGATGGCATCTGAGTCCATTCGTTCTTGATGACATGGTTTGATACATGGACATTGTTTATATGATGAAAGACTTCTTTCCAGTCATTAGTTTTATCATTTAGGTTCATGGTCCATGCTGTGCAATGGCTCCATCTCAAGATCGTTGTCTTGCTTTCTAGTAACTTTTCTATCTCACCAAGGGAATCATATTGTAAAAATAAATAACTTAACTTGCAGTGTATTATGATTAAAACAAAATATAAAAAAAATTGCATTGTATTAGTCCCATTGAGAAACTCATGCTTTTATGTGGTTTAAATAATGGGATCATTCTCAAACTTTCTGAAATAGTTCCTAAACATTTGGTTGAATATTTTGGGTAAATTACAGGTTTCTTAACAAGGCCTTGCTTGCACCAGATGGCTCAAAGGAAGATAGAAAAGTTTGTAGTATCAATGAGGTTGAAGAGGCGAAGGCAGTTCTGAGGCTGGTTCCAATTTGGATGACCTGTTTGGTATATGCCATTGTATTTGCACAATCCTCTACTCTTTTCACAAAACAAGGAGTTACAATGAACAGATCAATTGGGTCAAGCTTTGATATACCAGCTGCTACACTTCAGTCGTTTATAAGCCTCTCCATTGTTATCGTCATTCCCATCTATGACCGCATTTTTGTTCCAATTGCTAGAGCTATAACCCGGAAACCCTCGGGCATAAGTATGCTTCAAAGGATTGGAACTGGAATATTGCTATCCTTGGTTTCCATGGTGATTGCAGCTATGGTTGAGAGGAAGCGACTTGAGACTGCTATAGAATATGGACTTGTAGATAAGCCGAAGGCAACAGTTCCAATGAGTGTCTGGTGGTTGGCACCTCAATATATATTGTTTGGAATTGCTGATGTATTCACCATGGTTGGTCTGCAAGAGTTCTTCTATGATCAGGTGCCAAGTGAATTGA